>JAHDVE020012093.1:0-63086 GCA_022606495.2 Halesus radiatus
AGTAACATTTTATTTTTTTCATAGCTGTTTCGGCGTTCAAAACCATGTTCAAACTGAGAACTCAACTAAACTCAATGTGGCCTAACCCTAGTTAGAAACATTGGAAAAGAGAAACTTTTTTTCAGTATAAATATTATGGATACAATAAAATCAATGGATTAAAAAATATTTCACTCAATCTTGTCATCTTTTGACTGCCTGCGGAGAAAAGCAAGTCAAGCTGTATGGGTAATGAACTCGCTTAGTAATGAACTCGCATGGATATATTGCCGTAATGTATAGTAATCGAAATGAATTAGACGTATTTTAATGAATGTCAGGAGAGAAATTGATTCCAAAATGAAGAATAAAATAGCTCATCGAACCTTTATTGAATGGGAGTTTAATGGAGGGGAAGCAAATTCATTTGCTCAGTTTCAACGCTACACGTCAGTCAATTTCAATAAATGATCATTTACTGGTATTTCGGATTTTTTTTTTAAATGTTTAATGTAAGGTTTGCGGAAACATATTTTTCATTCACTTTTGCCCTTTTTTCTCTAAACTCAATCCATAATAATTGCTTAGTCTTGCCTCCCTCTTTTCCCTTCGTTTTTAATTCTCTTTAAATCTCAGCAAATAATTTTGTAATAAGTTCTACTTGGTGTCATTTTCAACAAATATTCGCACACATTGTATAAACGAACAATCAATTGTCATTAAGTCTAATACACATTTGATTGCTTGTGTTCATCCGTCCATGTTTCATAAAACAAATATCGAATACCCGTCAAATATTGACAAACCATGGTTTGAATATAGCTTCGTATTATTTAGAAAACCGATTAAGCAGCATTAACGAAATAAACTATACACTACATACACATGTGTAGGAAAATCATTACCAATGAGGTTAACGGTTAACCATAAGTAAAAATCTAAAAATCACTTCAGAGTAGGAAATATGTTTCTTGAATCAGCGAAAATTCTCAATTCTAAGAAGCTAAAGAAAGTGTGGAGAAGAAGATGAGCACGAGGTTGGGAAGTGCTTGGCTAATCAAATCTGCGTGCTGACCATACCTAAAGTCATTTGAAGCAACGAGGTTTAGGTTAAGTTAGGTTTGGTTTGGTTAGGTTAGGTGCGGATAGATTTCGTTGGGTTTGGTTTGGTTTAGTTTTGGTTTGGTTTGGTTCGGTATGGTTTTGTTTGGTTTTATTTGGTTTGGTAAAGTAAGTAAGTTAGGTTGGATATAAAATATTCTTAAGAACTTCTTTAAAAGCAAATTTATTTTGTAGGGATACCAAATAAAGTATTTGCAGAATCTATAAAAAGTTAACCAAAGCCACTTTTACAATCCAATCTTAATTTCTTTACTCCATTTTCCTGTATTCAGGGCAAGTGGTCATTAATCCAAGGAAAGGCAGAAAATAAATATTATTTGAACTGGGATATTTATTTCAACGGTCCGCGTAAAATGCAATCCCGCCGAGCTTTCCCCTTTTTTCAGCAAACCGGATGAAATATTCGCCACAGCGATCTGCATCATTAGTTACGCTTCGTTCCTGAAACATTTTGTGGAAAATGATCGCTTGGCGAAAAATGCGTTCAAACAACCTATGTAATTTATTAACCGAGTAACCGGGCAGAATTCTATTGATGTTCGTTAACGAATAATAAAACTCTACTGTTTCATTAAAATAATTTGTTAAAGGATGCAAATATTTAAAAGTGTGCATTCAAAGGAGTGGTATCAATTATTTATCAAGATATTGAGTAATAAAATACGGAATAGTTCAGAAAACATAACGCTGTCATTCAGCAAAATTAGAGGAAATCGTTCAATAATTTTTTTTTTTGAAATCTGCTTCCATAAACATCCTTTCAGTAACGAACATTTAAAGTGCACATTGGTCTTTTCAAGACCCAAGTTCACTTTCTCCTAAAAAAAACATCCAACTAAAAGTCCCAAAGACCCCCCACAGCTCATACGGCATCCCTAAAGATGGCATAGGCCTCGAGGGAACTTATTTCCCTTAGGGCCTCCTGTGTAGAGTAATGTATTTTTCAAACATTGGCAATGAAATATTTTAAACGAAACGAAAAATCCAAGATAAATGCAGCAGTGGGACTCTATGATAAATCTAGATCTTGATTGTTCACTTGCAAAAAAAATTTTCATCTAAAACCACTTAATAAAATTAGTAAATTAATTAAAAAAAGAAAGTCAAATTTTCCCGCGTTATGAATAACCCAACAGTATTTGAAAAACTCCTACTACCATCGCACTAAACAGAAATGTTGTGTGTGTCATGAGGCCTTAGCTAGCAGAGAATTGAACTCACAACGCTACGCCCATGTGGTAATTAGACGCATTTATCAACTCAACCACTAACAAAAATTTTCATGCCATGATGAAAATTTTAAAAAAGTACAATAATCTTTAATTTGCAATAAAAATGTACAATAACCTTAAATTAAGCGGTTGAACATGTGTTTCGTAACCACAGTATAAAAAAAAAGATAATAATAAATCATTATTACTGTCATTATAGTAAACATTGATGGGTATATAATATATTGGAACATCGTTTTTCTACCACTGGACGTGATTTTTTTTTTTTAATAAACCTAATGTGATGTTTCTACATAATACCTGTTATGTGTTTTTCTTTTTTTGGGAATACCGTACAAGAATCCCAACTGCTCTCTGCTAACCAGAGCCAGTGAGACTATGGGATCCCCAGTTGGGATGTGTAGTAAGTCTGAAGGGAATGGGGATGGGAAGGAGATGGTGGAGAGAAAGGTGAGGAAGTACCTGACTATTCAGATCTGGTCACCAAATACGATTAAATGACTTTAACCGTTTACCGAGAGTTTTGTAAATTGTATTAATAATAATAATTAACAATGATTTTGAAATCAAATTTCGTGCAAGCCCAAAAAACCTTAACAGAAAATACCGACAGACCTAACTGTATTATAGAAGACGGCCCTGATTTTCAGTCCTTACTCCTATTCTGTAATTCTAGACCTAAAGTCTACTTTCGGTAAAGTTACCTCCCTCCTGGGACGCGAATTGCCAACTTTTCCATCTTTTAGGGTCTCCCAAGCCCTTTATCTTTGATTGTGAAAATCAATACTAGAAAATTTAGAAGAAGAAATTAAGATAGATGACTTATCGGTGTTATTTTGCGGATAACCGTACGAACCTCGAACTTTTTATAAACTAAAAAAGGATTCTAAATGTATGAACATCACAAAAAAAATTATAAACAACGATAATTTGAAGAAACGAGTTTGAAGTAGTAGGTATTTACTATGAATAAATATTTAATGGTAAATGGTACACTTGTAAATAGTTAGCCTAACCTACTATATATATTATATTCTAAAACAAATAAATTAATACGCTTTTTTAACACATTTAAGTTTTCAAAAAATTATAGATATTTTTGCGTTTTGGTAAAATTATTAACACAGTTCGAGTAAAACATGATGATTTTTAGTAATTAATACCGATATTTTAACGCTTTGTTTTAAATATCGAAATGAAAATAGATTTACCGATCACAATGTGCGTTGATTATATTGAATCGAATACAAACTCAAATATATATATATCAATTTATACGAAATACAAAAATAACTACCAAAACAATTCTGTATTTACAAACGCAATGGAATAAAATTTCAATTCCACCTATCATTCATCAAATAACACAATGTTAGGTCGGGCGTTACGAATTGCCGTTATTTCAATACCGAGTCGGTTATCTACCCAATAAAAAGCAAATTCGAAGATAAATGATGTTCGTTAATTTCCGTAGTATCCCATACACTTCCTTTTACTGAACTTTCTGTTCAGAAGCTTCTCCAATAGGTCTATCGCCGTGTTTTAATTAGCGTCAAATTAAGGCTTATCGCACAGTTGTCGTCCTGTAATAACTAACGCAAGTGATAAAGATAAAGTATTGATATCGTTTGTTAATTTAATTTACTTGATGTCCTGTGAAATATACCGAAATCGTATAGATAGCAAACGTCACAATATGCAAAATGAGGTGTATTTTATAAGTGCGCTATTGAATTTTTGTATTATGATTTGTAATGTAGTGTTGTGCAGTTTAATATAACGTATTAATTAGAAGAACTAAGATAAACATGTAATGTTTTGCAGCTGTCAACATACTTACAATTTGATCTCTTTATTTTAGGATACATGTAGCGATAAAAATAGGAAAATCTATGAAAAGTGTTGCACGATGGATTATTTTGACGGTTTTAACATTGATTGACTTTAAATAATTCAAGAAATAAGAATGCCGATTAAAATTCACAATATTTTCGATATTAGAATGAGTTACGGCCAGATGCAAGTGTTTAGTTAACTTCGCGATAAATGATCAGAACCTACGGGAAAAGTGTTTTATTTCTAGTTTGATCATCACTAGTTACTACATTATTCACTTTTATATTTGTTGTGGTGATGTACAAACAATAATTACATTTCTTATCTACCCAGGGTTAAATTATATATGTTAAAGCCGAATTCCAAGGATTTATTTTGAATTGGTATCCTCAAAATGTTGAGTGGCGACGCCACGACTGCATAGTAAAGTGTGTCGACCTTTAATGCACATATTCGTAATTACTGGAATATTCGGAGAGTAAAAACCAATATAATGTACAATAGGATTATTTTTAAGAGATTCTTGCTTATGTAGTGGGGTATTTTATTGCAGGACTTCTGCAAGGTAAGGGGGTACTGCAGGTGGGTATTTCGCTACTACAAACTACACAAACAAGGATCTCTTTAAAATGTTTTTCTTGTACGAGTATTTCTGCAAACTTGTAGGACATACCTGCCAATTATCGTGTTTTATTGAATTTGCGGAAATTCCGTGTATCGTTTGGTATTCACATTAATATTAATAAAATGTTATCGGAGCTAACGATTTGGTTTTTGCCTAGCAATGTTTTTTTAATGTCAAAGATAGCTGACGAAGAGCGCTAATTGCCACGTAGGATTGGGCAAACCACATGCACGGATTAATGTCACTAAACCATCGCAATTATAACAGCACATGTATGGTATACACCAACCTTATGGGACATTTTAAAAATCAGATATATTCATTGGGTTTAGATAATGAGTTATCGTAAGGTAAATTTCAAATTCTCGATAAATTACGTTAATCCTCTAATGTTTTGAAAGGTAAAAAATGGACAGGTTCTCTGAAATTCTTAAATCTGTGTTCAGAATATTTTCGTTGCTATACTGTTATTATTTATTAGTTTACTTTATTATTTATTTTATCCTTTATTGATACATTATATTATATTAAACTTTTAATTTAAAGCTGTAATGGCGAGCTGTAATTGATTTCTCCATTGAAATAAACGGTATTGTTAAAAAATAAATAGTCTGCAAACAGTCTTAAGAAACATACCTTTATTTCAAAATCGTTTATGTATCGTATTGTAAACATTTTGTGTACATTTCCAGGAAACATTACTCCCTCTTCCTGTGTCCACTGTGGTTAGAGGTGCGTAAATGTGGAGATAATCTTCTCTACCCAGTTAGCGGGCTGCCTATTGCTACTGTGGAGCTTTAAAAATCATTTATAAATATTTTTTTGTAATTTTTAAATATGTTTAATTGCTGAATTAAATTCAGGAAAGATATAACCTTTTTAACGCATACTCGTAGCACAGTAATAACGTTGTAAATTAATCTCTTAACCCTTTGATTCCAGTTGTTCCATATCGGGAACCAAATGACGGTCCCCATAATACCCGATCTATTTCTCTTTCTCTTAAGGTCAGACATGTGTTTTAGCAAGAGAGAACTCCAGATCTCTTCATCATATTTTGATAGTAGACCGTAATTTAATGAAACCTTTTTATAATATTTAAGCTCTTTTCACTTTTTTATTTTTTATTTTATTTGTAAGGCAAAAAAAAATATTTTTACACTTATGATTCGATGTTATTTATATGAGTGTTTTGTTTTCATGAATTATTAGTGGTGGAGTTCCACTCTGATAATACGATTATATTATTATTGGGTAAAATAAATTCATCTTAGCGGGTTAACGAAAACAATCACAAAAAACCTTCACCTAATGAATTAATATTTGAAATTTATGTCTGAAACAGCCGCAGCAACTCAATATTTGAAATATTATTGTCTGAATCAGTTGATTCACGATTTAGTCTGACGTTTCGATTTACTTTAACACTTCTTTGATGTTTAACTGACTTCGTGCAATTTATTTATTTCCCAACCAAAATTAATATAAACGTTCAAACTTTTAGTATTTCTTGTAACACTTTTTCGTAACTCGTAAAAAAATCACGTAAAAACATCTTGCTCAAAATATTAGATCTAAAAATTTTCACGATATGTTTTCATTAGTGGCTAAAACAAAGATAATATTGATGACAGCATAGTGCACAAACGTGTTAAGAGCGATTTTATGTAAATATAATTACCGCCTTTGTAACGCATCTCTCAAGATGATAAATAAATGTTTCATGTGAAATTAACATTACTTAATTCATCTAGAATACATAAACACCGATAATATTAACTTTGCTGCTTTAATCGACACATTAAACATGAAATAACACATCTGTGCAATATGCACTGTGCCATAGATATTATGTACGAACTCGAAACATAAAGAGGTAATAATTAAAATGAATTTAAATGTGAATTCTTTTTAATTATTTATACGGCGCAAATAAAAGATAATAAGCCCCGTAGAAGAGTCACTGAAAACGAATATATCCTGTGACCAACACGGAAACTATTATATATTATTACAGTAATCACTGTGTGTTTGCAGATACAGTAGTCATAGCCAAATTTCCGTGTATGGTTTCCAAGCCCGTTATTACCTCGTGGGTAGCATTTCCAATGCGGTAGCTTAGGTAATGTGAACACGATAACCCTGGGATGACAAAGTGTATACGAAAATAAAAAGTTGCGTAGATGTAATAGGTATCTTGATTAATGAAGGGGTGCCGAATCCCCAAAACACGATAATATTGTTTTACCGGAGCAATTACGCCACCTTACGTATTACTCAATAATTATTATTTATTAACCATTTGGGCTTAAGGAGCTTCAAATTTTACAAACACGGCTAGTGTAGAACTTAGAAGTTTAGATTAATTACGGTTTCTAGCAAATTGTTTATATGAAATCCGATGCCATTGTTAATTACTTGGCCAAATTAACTTATGATAGAAAGCATATTATAAAACTTAAATCGTTTCCGTCAAGTTACCTAGTTTATTGATCATCAGTATATTAATGCGGGTTCCCTTACACGTGTAGTCATAAAACGGTTATCCTAATAACATAAACAACTTTTCTGTTTTTTTTTTTAACATTTGCCATAAATTTTCCTTGAACGTTATGTAAATTGAGAGATGTCGAACATATATTTTATTGGGACATCTTACATTTTTTATACCTGGAAATATATAATTTAAGTACAGTTGACGAATTTTATGTAACTCGAAACAGTATTTTTTTAAGGTAAACTACAATTCATTCTGTCGTGTGGCGTACAAAATATTACAAATAATATAAATCCGACCTCGTACTATGGACCAATTAGCTGTTCATATAGCGTCAAACAACTCGGGAAGTTGTTGCAATCATAAAATAAAGCTTTCCTTTGTTAATAAACATAATAACGACATGTGAGTCTTCGTAGAATCATTTTATTCAAGAAATAAAATAATTAAATTTTTCCAAAAACAGAGATACGTTACTGGTGTTACTTGTTTTGTCACAAGATTGCTTCTAGCTGTAATGTGTAACATCAGGAGAACTATATAATATTGTGAGACAGGTTAAGGAATGGCTTTAGAAAGGATTTTCCATACGGGTCTTGAAGAGATTCGTAATAATAGATAGAGGATGGACGAATGCTGGCAGGTCATTTCATTTCTCACCCCGCCGACATCAACGATGAACGGGGTATCACTATTTTCCCCCAAATATCAGGCTGGTGCAGTGGCACCTTTACGATCAAACATTTTCATAGAACAGGAACAGATTCTTATCTGAAGCGGTATCACTACAAAGGCAATTAATTTGTATTGTTTAGCATCGCACACGTTAATGCCCTTGATGAACAAGCTTCTCATGGGGAACCAACGATCACACACTTCAGTTCTGAAAATGTAATTTGATCATTCTCCTAATGTATGCACGTTCGCGTAATAATGCTGGGGTTGGGGAACAGCAGGCCCAAATCTTCTTTGTACACATTCATAAATTAGAGTACATTTGAAGCTTACAATATAGTCAAGTATATCCATCCTGCTCTCTTTTTACCTTAACGTTTTTTTTAATGAGATTCATGAGATTTTAAAACTGTATTTTCTTAAAATGGATAAGGATTGCTTTATATAAACCACTATCTAATACATAAATATCAACATGTTTCGGAAACAAAGCTTCCCTCATTCGGATACAAAGAAATAATTACAAGAATAGACATATAATAAATATAGAAAAATAATAACGTAAGAATAGACAAATTACAAAAATTTATTAAACTTAGCACCACATTTTACGTTTATTGAAAAAGTGTCTATATTTTCTTATTGAACAATTAAAAAAACAAATTAATAATACTTAATGTTAACGGTACCATGGAATTTTCAAAGCTCTATAGCTCATGGCGTAAATGGCTATGCGAGGTAAGAATAAACTTTCCTTGAACTTTTCGAAAAGGCAAATTCAGACAATATCATGAAGCCAAAGCTCTACGTTTACAGCTTATATACTACAGATTATATACTATATTATAGCTAATATATTACAGCTTATATTTTACAGTTATACACATTTTTTTCAATTTTAATGGTAATATAATATTGCTACCCACTCCGTAAAATTAATAGACTTAAGACATTTTTCATGATTCTTTACTAACAACATACAAAACAAATTTATTAAAATTTCTTGACGTGATATAAATAACTTAATTATTTTTTCTTGAAACGTCTATTCATAGTCACATTTCTTGATTTCATAACTTCTCTACACTTCTCCACATCATCTCTCCACACACTTTCTTTCTTTTCATTAATATTAGTCACACATTCATTAGGTAATAAGTATTTTCACCCCAGACAAAAGTTAATAAAATATTGTATGGACATACGTAATAGGTACTTATTAAGTAACGCATTTTTCAGTATTAAAGGTTATATAATATTAGGTATCTGCTTTATGCACACATTTTTCAGTTTTAAAGGTTATATATTATTAGTATCTGCTTTATACACACATTTTTCAGTTTTAAAGGTTATATAATATTACGTATTTACCAATAACGAATTTAACTTTTTTTACCTAAAAAATTTATAAAGTCGCTCATGACAGAATTAAATATAAAATCATGAATAAAATGAAGTGAAACTAAAACATTTCGAAAAAAATTTACAAAGAACTTTCGAGAGTGGTTCAATTATAGTACGACTTCAATGTTTATTTAGAACGGCTGTCTCTAGGGGAAAAAAATAACCATTTAGCGTCCAACCCCCGGTAAGCGCACAATATAAAGAGGAAGAAAATTGCAAAATAATATTCCAAAAATGTAACATTTTCTTATATTTACCTACAAAACATTATATTTCAGGCTTGCCAAATTTATTTTACCTTCACATTAAAATTCTTTCTCTTTTTAAAATTCCCCAGAACCGATGTATCAAAGAACACTTATTTATCTTCCAAGGGAATGTATATACTTATATACTCTTACTATTGGTACTCCTCAAAGGAATGTTTTTCAACGGTTCCCGGTAATGTGGAATACTTCTCATGTTTGAAAGCCATTTTATTCACACGAGAGAACAGAAAGCAATAAAGGCAGATTAAACAAAGAGTGATCTCTTATATATTAAGTTAGAGTCAACTTTACCCCCATTTTTGGGAATTTAACACCGTGTGAAACAATCGTTTTTGAGGCATAAACACTGAAATAAGTAAAAATTTCTATTTGAGAGAGTGATTAATATATTATGTATGTATTATGAATATTGCTCGATGTTGTAGGCTCCATGTACTCGTACACGTGCAGACATAGGAATAATAATAATAGCCCCAAGGGTTTGTTCAAATATTGCATGCGAAAAGGTTCACTTCGAAAAAAAAAATTTATACATGTATATTCGTAATAAAAGTGTTTACTTTATTACTTACCATAATTATAATATATATATGTAATACATTCACTTGTTTTAAAGTGATTTTAAACAAATAATGTATTTCACCCTTCTTCAAAGATTTTTTTTTTCATTTTTTATATACTTGTCGACGACCAGTTTTACCTTTCAAGAACAGAGCGAAAAACCTTCCAAATGTTATGACGCCAGAGTTCACCTAGTTTTTGTACCTCTAAACGCACAGCTTTTGTGATTCATAACAAAGACATAGGTACCTATCAAATAACATTATATATCATCAAATTACTTTTTTTTATAGGAACTTTCTTTAGATTAAATTATGTAATACTAAATAAAAATATATAATACTAAACAAAGCGTATCTTAATATAAGTGTATATTCATAGGTATTTAAAAATTATAAAATATTTTGCAAAATTACTGCCTCAACACAGGCTAGCCTAGTGAGGCGGGTTATGTGAAACTTCAACTATAACTGTTATTACAATATTTTCTATTTTACTTTATAAACTACTGTACACTTACATTATTATATTATACATGTCTTTTAGGTATAGTTAAATTTAATTACAATAAAGATATTATCATTATTATTATTACTAGTTCTTTAACTTGTTTTTTATCAGTGTAATAATAATAATAATAATCGGAATTTTTGTGAAAAATCACCTCAAGGGCGTTGTAATAGTATGTACGAGGTGTGTTAAGAAAAGGTGAATTTTGAATTTTCGCGGGCTGTGTACATTCGATTATCGATTTTTTTTGTTATGTTGGTACACATATGTTTATCATATGTTAGCATTATCAGCCATTTTGGAATAGTGGTTTGTTTTTGACAACTGGAAAGGTTAGTCACGTTTTTGTGTGTTCTTCGATTTTTTACTTTTTAAAAAAATGGATCAAAGAATATGTATTAAATTTTGCGTTAAAAATGGAATAAAGTGCTCCAACGCACTTAAAATGTTGACTGTGGCATTCGGCGAGTCTACTTTGTCTCAAAAAAGTGTTTATAAGTGGTACAAGCGCTTTACAGAAGGCCGAGAAGATGTTAATGACGATGTTGGAGTTGCAACCACGTCAACAAACGAAGAAAACATCGAAACAGTGAAGAAAATGGTTTTGGAAAATCGTCGAATCACTATTAGGGAAGTTGCAGAGATGTTGGCATATCAATCGGCTCATGCCATGCAACTTTTTCGGATGTTTTGGGCATGAAACGTGTGGCAGCGAAGTTTGTTCCGAAATTGCTAAATTTTGAGCAATATCAACGTCGCATTAGTATCTCTCAGGAGTTGTTGAATGACGTCAACGACGATCCAGATTTGCTCAAGAGGGTCATCACTGGTGATGAAACGTGCGTATATGGTTATGACGTCGAAACCAAGGCCCAATCATCCCAATGGAAGCGGCCAGAAGAGCCAAGACCGAAAAAAGCACGCCAAGTTCGATCAAATGTGAAGGTTTTGCTCACTGTTTTCTTCGATTGCAATGGCGTGGTGCATCATGAGTTCTTGCCAACAGGTCGTACGGTTAATAAGGAATACTACAAGGAAGTTATGCAACGTTTGCATGAAGCAATACGGCTCAAACGATCGGAATTGTGGAAAAACAAATCATGGATTTTGCATCACGATAATGCTTGTTCGTGATTATTTCGCCAAAAACAACACATTCGCAAAGCGCATTCCAGAAGTGCTTCGAGGATTGGAAGAAGCGCTGGCATAAGTGTATTATATCTGAGGGGAATTACTTTGAAGGGGAGAAAATGGATATTGATGAATAAATAAATACTTTTCAAAAAATTCGAAATTCATCTTTTCTTTTGAACACACTTCGTATATGTTGCGCTTAAGTATTATTTGCATTCTTTTATTTTGCAGTATTTACATTCTAATGTCCCACTAAAAACGGATTTTCTACTAATTTATTGCGAGTGATTCAAAAATACTGTAAATGTGTGTAACATACTCGGCGCTCCATGGAACATCAGTTACCACTGGCACTGCTCTCGTACTCGCTTTGTTCGACAACAATCGAACACTTTTTCACAGAACGAGATAAAATCGTCTGGGTAAATGATTCAAGCCATTGTTTTTCAAATGTTTTGGGATGGAAGCGGTCCGCAATGAGGTGGCCATTTAGGGGTGAAAATGCGAAGTTTCACGAGTTTTTCATTATTTTTCCAGGGAACGAACGAACGTCTAAATGGAAGAAAGCGCTCCTTTTCAGATTATTCCGGGAAAAATATTAATTTAACGGAAAAAAATATCAACGGCCCTATTTCTGAAATACTTGAATTCCAATGTATATTCGTGGTATGCTAAGCAACTGAACCCATTTACAAATCTACTAGTTAAGTTGATATTTGTATTTAATTTGTAGGGATTGTTTTTTTTTGTTATCGTTGAATATTTATCATAATTATATTATCATTAGTGAACCGTCGCTTCATTTCCTCGTTTTACAATAAATATTAAAACCGAGAAACAATCAGCGGGGTTTCGCAATAAAAAGGCAGTGTACACAGGAAATATAAAATATATTATTAATTTCACATGTGAGAATTTTGTGTAAAAAGTAAATGAAAATATTATTGTAAAAACAATAACTCTTCTATCGTTGTTTTTAGGAATGGAGAAATAAATAGAATTGTATTATTTTCGACAAATATAAAGGTGAATGCAACTTGATGCGAAACATAAAATCACGTAATAGAGGAGACGTACTCATCAAAGCGAAAAGTTCATTTGTATGAATGAAAGCAAAAACTTTTATTCTTTTAGTTATTATTGAGAATTATCCACCTGAATCGCTGCGACTGGATTGAGAGTATAATTTTTTTTATCAAATAACACATATTTTTTATGTAAATGTATTTCTATATTTTTTTTAAGTCCACGCAGTAGGCTCTAAGGAAAAACTATTTCCCTCAGAGCATATATCATATTTGAGAATGTTGTGCCGAGGGTCTTTTTAAGGAAAGGAAGAAGAAGTTCTGCTAAGGAAAAATGTATTAAGGGTGGGTACGAATCTGGGAGTCAGTATGTCCGGGAATGACATGCATATTAATCCATCCCTTCCAGTGGGGTGGGTGATTCCATGGGTCTAGAGAGCCTGGCTGGGGAGGTCAGGGGATCTTCCCTCAACCTGCCTCTTTTCATCCGGCCCGCCATGCAGCTGGTGGGCAGACGCATCCGCTTCCAAATATTACCCCATAAACCCGGGTACCCTGCTAAGTCACCAAATGCAGCGAACCACTTGGAATAATCTATGGCAAAGGTGTTGGTTATCCAATGAATAGTTCCCAGGACGGCGGTACCCATACCCACCTCCCAAATTGAAAATGTTTAATAATTTCTATTATATTCTAAATAAGTTCTAAACTAGTCAAAGGCACTCGGCGTGTACATTATTGCCATTTGTACATAAGGAAAGCCATCAAAAATGAACTTTCATCGTACCAGTATAACAGTTTTTTCAGGTGATACAAAAATATCCATATCAAAGTATTTTTTCTTTGCATGTTCCCTGTTTTTGAATGTGAACACCACACTAGCGTTCCAACGACTCCTAAGAATCAAAAACCAGTGGGACTATGGCATCCCCAATTGAGGTACAATATTAATAAACCTCAAATGAAATACAAAACAGAAAAGAGAAAAAAAATTAATGGCAACGGTCGCATTACATTTTTTTTTAATTTCCATATTTTTTCTATTTCGTATTTTATTTGAGATTTGTTAATATTATCTTCAATGATTAAAAAAAACATTTTAATGTGGTTTATAAGCTTCAATAAGTGAGTCCAATAAAAATTGAATAGTACAACATACTACCTAACAGAACTAAACCGTTATTTAAACTGAATATGAACTGATAATTTAAGTAAAATATACTACAATTAATAATAAATGTTTTATTTAAACCACTATTTAATATACACATATCAACATATTTCGGAAGCGAATGTTCCTTCATCAGGATACACAATATACTAAGAAATAATAACAAGAATAGACAATATAAACATAGAAAATTAATGACATAAGAATAGACAAATTACAAACATGAACAAAAATCTTATTCATTTTATTAATTACACCACAAAATGATTTTGCACGGATTAAAAAAGTAAAATATACTGTTTAAATAGTTTCGTTAGTAATTTCCCTATTTATCATAACGGTTGAATGCATTGTGTATTTGAAAAAAATTCTTTGTTTAATCCAATAGACTATTTAACTGTGTATTATTTAATTCTTTGGAATTACTTCGGAAAATCTACTTACAAATCTTTAAAACGAATGTGTGCTATGAATAAGTGCTCGCTATCCATGTTTCCCCATGGTTCCTGGCTTTGAAATATGATTACTTTTCCGATCACGGGAAGAGTTGCTCTCTGCTTTTCAATCAGCGGAACGTATGAGCGTTTGTTCGGCAAATGAAATTCTGTCGACGGGTTTTCGCTTTCAGCGTGTCCGCAGTGAATGATCCCCGTAACGGAACAGAGGGGCGAAATAACTGGAAACGGAAAATATTTTTCTTCGGGGTGGAAGAATGCACGTCACCGGTAGCTAAACCCTAGGTAAAACCATTGCTTTTTTTATAGAACGGGGTACTGCGGCAGAACAGGGTATTTTTTACTTGTGATTACTGTGTTCGCACTTTTGAAAAAGACTTGTTTTCGTGTCTCGCTAAAAACTATATCCATTCAAGAGCTTTTTTTAGATATTTTAAAATTCATCAATGCGTAGATTTTATTTATTTTCCGAGCTCCGAAATATCCATTTCGATGTCGAATTATTAATAATTTAAATTGGATCTATTTAAATAGCATTTATTTCAATTACAGAAAAAAAGTGTTGAAATTCTGGCGAAGCCGAGTAATAACGACAGTACTCACAACTCGCTTAGAATAATACGCGTACACCTCCGTTAGAGGAATATGTACAAAAAACAATAATTACACGGAATTAGTAGCAGAACCTTGTAGTGCCGATTTTTTTTTCTTATTTTACTGCTTTATAATTGAGAAGTATAGTCGATTAAATTCCTTAATAAAGAAACAAAAGTGATAACCTCCAGCACTCTACATTAACCCCGTATATATCGAATATACGTAAGTTATTGAGTGAGTATAAAGCCGATTGCCGTATTCGAGAATAATTGAATATGCCCATAAATTGACCTTAATAAACAGAAGATCGGCCATTCTATGTTCCCCGTTAATCACAAAAGGATAGTTCCGACCAAACCGTGCCATTAATACTCTTTATGAGGCTATTATTGCTAATTTTATCAGTCGATTCTGTGAATTTGGTTGGACAATCGAACATTTAACGATTGTTCTTCGATATTACCGATAGAACACCATTTAGTACCAATTGACATAAAACACAATTATAATTACAGCATCTTAGAGTAAAATATTTTTTTAATCTTGCTTGTGTGGTGGTGTACTGATCGTGGGACTACAGCGTAGTAAGATAGAACTGCGGGTGGGTGTTCCAAACTCTTTCAAACCAATTTAAACCACTATCGGTGTCCACGAATAAATTCAAACCGTACGCTCTATAAAATGTTTTGTCTGTAGATTGTATCTACTTCGAGGCAATTTCACAATGAAGTACATTTTGTACTGGTACAATTATATCTATTTACTCTTGGAGCCTCCAGTTTAATAAAATTCAGATATTGTAGTGTTAGTGTACTTATGAATATTTATCGTATCAGCTTGTTTTTTTACATTAACTCCGCACAGCAGGCCTCGAGGAAAATAATTTCCCTCAGGACCTATGTCGTCTTTGGAGATGCTGTGTGGGGGGTATATTTAAGGAAAGAACGGAGAGGAAATTCTGGGAAGGAAAGAGGTATAAGGGGTCGGTAGGAATCTGAAAATCCATCCCTCCCACTGCGGTGCAAGGCGAAGAATCGAGAGTTCAAGGGGTTCGGCTGGAGAGTTCATGGGGTGTCCCTCAATCGGCTTCTCCATATCCGACCCACCACGCAGCTGGTGGGCAACTTCCGATCCCAATACCTGGACACACCTCACCCGTGAACTCGGGTACCCATGCTAAGTAATCAAACATAGCGAACCACTTAAGGAAACGTATGGCAGAGGAGTTGCTTATCCAATTAACCGGTTCCCGGGGCGACGGTAACCACACCCACCTCCCAAATTGAAAATCGGATCAATATCTGACGGATCAGAAGCCAATTATTAATTTTACTTTCACGTATTCATCCTATTAATGTTTTCGTGAATTCTATTTTGATGCCAGCCTACATATTATAATTTATATAACGTAGTAGAAGCTAAATCAAACTTCTTGGATTTATAAACAAATCAAAACTCTATTGTCAAACATCATATCAGTAGCACGTCAATCAAATAAGTCGATATCGACATAATAACTAATATATTCGTATATGAAGAAACGTAATAAAACAATCCGTATTCAATATTAAATACTCGTAAACCTGACGTATATCTAACGACCAGAACATCGTTATTTTCAAGATCTCTCATTTGAAGGAACTTCACAAAAGTTGTACACGTTTGTTAAAAAAAATGTATTTACCGAATTTTTATTTCCTGCTTTTAAGCATTCAGGATGTTAAATAATTCAACACAATTCTAACAAAACACTGGATAATTTCTACTCCATGAGCTCGGATACAACTTGTTGAGTCAAAAAGCTCACGTAAAAATATTACACGATGTTACTTGCCAACAAACAGCCTTACACAGCCAAATTTCATATAAATTTATTGAATTCTAATGGGAAAAGTTCTCTTTCGTACGTTTCTGTACGAAATAAAGGGCATCGGGGTTTCGTATTGTTCATTTTGCCAAATCACTTTCTTTTGGCAGGTTGAATTGATTTCTCATCTATCATAATATTAACCTTGTAACAAAGGAATAATAGACCTTTATAAAACGTCAATTTGTCAATACAACAATGGGCTGTTCATCCTGTTGTGAGATTTGGAAGCTTAAGCGAATTTAACAGAGATTCATGAAGAATGTTGCCATGTTATTAAAGTTATTTAAAATCTTTCTAGTTTTCCCAGCGATTTGAAATTCTTAAAATTTATATTAAACAAAATCTTTACAATAGTTACTTTATAAGAACATTTAGATTTCATTTTGAAAACAGAAATAGAAATGTAAAATTTTTGTTACATTAAATGCAAAACAAAATTTTGTTTCTATGAATATAATTCCCACACAGATTTGTGATTTAAAAAAATATAAACTCTGTTTTCGTAATCGAGATGCAAATAAGACGATTTCTGAGTGAACCTGTTATTAGGATGTTTTCGTTAAATTTATCTATCCATATGCGTGTTTTACTATATGTACAAAAACGTGGAAAGATTTAATCTATATTTATATATATAAAAGTTAATGTAAGTGTGTTTTTTTGTCCTCGAAAATTACTCTACCGGTTTCGCTGAAAATAGAACGGTTTGTTTTTATTAGTGCGGGGAAGGATTAGAAAGTACTTTAAATGAAATCCAATATGTAAAACTGTTGCTATAACGTTTTAAATTTAGTATGAAAAACATAGAACCCGCCATGTTTTATTTAGGTTAGCCCATAGATATAACACTCTGATTAGCCACAGATTACATATTCAAAAAGAAAAAGGTTTTTCTGTTAGAATATTTTCAAAGTGGAAATCTACTTAAAAACTTTGATTTAAATATATTTTGAAAAATAAACGTTTGGAATGAAATAAAATATTCAAATAAATGTTTCTTTATTTGGAGATGATTACTTTCGCTGTCAAATCTATTATGGCACCCTAATGACGAGTGAAAAATCCCGAGCAAGGCCGGGTACACGTCAGCTAGTTTAAAATATAATTTTTGGATAATCCCATTAATGAACCAAGTGGTTTTATCGCACAATAGAAAATGTAGACATATGTTAAAAGTAGTACAAAAACGACCACAATACGGAATTGAATCTCTGTTTAAAAACATTAATTTTTACGTGCCCCCATTACTGCATTGAATTCGCTAAGCGACAAATAATAATTCAAATCGAAATGGTACTAGAATTACTTTACTGCACCGTGTTCACCCAGAAAAATATGTTGAATTTCTAGAAATTCAACACACATTTTACATTGCTTCAACAACGTGTTGTTCTTTCAAATAAATACGCTGCACTAAACTTAAAGCTAGGAGTTTCACGGCATGTAACTTCTGCAAAATGCCACGGCATGAAGATATGCATCGTCTTCCACACTATGCACACGAGGTACAAGTGGGGTCGAGGGGGCTACTGTGATTTGTTTGTTTGTTTATATCTTGTAGGGGTTGAAGAGCAAGGATATGACGTCACCGCTGAATAGCGTTATATTCGCAAAGCTTATTTGTTCTACGGAATGCGTGACATTTTGAGATAACCCCTTTATATTTATTTGTTAGCTATATTCTTTAGTATTTGAGATATACTTTTTCTAACCTTTTCGATTAATAATTTACAGCTGTGTGATTGTTTTTAAATTTTCATTGAAAATTTTTCACAATAAGATTAGATTCCTTCTTTCACTTATCTCTCTCTTCACCGTGCAAGCTACCCGTTGTCAAAAACTGTAAAAAAGATTGTTTCCGTTTTCGTGGGTGTGCTTATAGTTTTCTTTAGAATAACCAATAATATCTTGCACATATTCCATTGTGCTGCGGCGATTATTCGATTTCCCGATATTAATTATCAGGAAATGATGATGCGATTGCGAAATAAAGCAGTGTGATGTGGATGGAAAAAGGACTCACCGAATTCACTGATCACTCTCCCATGGCGGCTTGCGTGCTTGTCGACCGGGTGATTTCCGGTAGCGAATGCGTCTCAGCGACAACTCGTCGGATTGTTCTTCAGTAGTGGTCGCGACGATGATTCGATTTAGAATGGGGCTGGACAATTGCTCGAGTCGGGAAGCAGGAGCGGTGACGAAGGGAATGAAGGGGGTGGAATCGCACCTTGTCGAAGGTAGATTTAACTAAACTCGCGTGAACACATTGAAAATATTCAACGTTTATAATTATGTTAACTAAACAAGAAAGATGAACTTACTTTAACAATCTAAGTTATTAATTATTATTGTTTTTTTAATAACTTATTAAAGCTCATAAACCTCATTGTAATATATTTTAACCATTGTTGTTAATTTCATTAACAACTCTCAAAATGAAACAAGAAACCGAGAAGACACAGAAAAACTTTTCGGTTGCGTGTTTCATTTTGAAAGATGTTAATATAATCTTAGATGATAAAATATATATATATATATATGTATAAAAATATACATATTGTGTTATATATTATTGTGTTTGATTATTTTTTTTTTAAATTTAAACAAAATAAATTTAATAAGGAAAATAATAATAAAAATTACAGTACCTGCAGAATTTAATAATAACATTATTAGATTTATTTTCCTATTTAAAAAAAATCTACTTAGTTAATAACTTGTTTTTCACTGTTCAACTTAACGATACTAAATGGTCACATAAATTGGTTCGTAAACATGGTAGCTTTATTGCATTGTATTCAATAGATCTTATTGATGCTACATTTTTACAGTTTTTCTTTTTTTATTATAGCTGTGTTCTTTTTAGAGAAATACTTGTTTTCACTCTCAAAAATGTTTTTCTAATACATTACTAGGAATTTGGTTGTTTATTTTTTAATTTTTAGATTTATGCAAAAAAAAGATATACTTACGAAGCACATAAAGTAAAAACACACAATAAATTGGTATTTACTTCGTGGCGTTATTATTAATAAATAATTTTAAAAAAATTACTTTGTATTCACCACTTTATTAATATACAAAGATATCAACATGTTTCGAAAGCGATGCTTTCTTCATCGGGAATATATAGAATACTAAAAAATAATAATATCAAGTATAGACAAATGATAAACATTGTTTATGTAAAAAATATAAATAATATAAACGATGTTTATCATTTGTCTATACTTGACATTATTATTTTTTAGTATTCTATATATTCCTGATGAAGAAAGCATCGCTATCGAAACATGTTGATATCTGTGTATATTAATAAAGTGGTGAATACAAAATAATTTATTTAAAAAAATTATTATTTATTAAAAATACACAGTCGAAGTAATAAAGATAATTAAATACAAATTAATATGCGATACCGATTTCATAAACAAACATCATTTATTTATGTGCAATATTTCCTAAGTATCTATAACCGAGTTATTTCACGATTGACAGCCCTACTTTCCAAACAAATAATTAATTGATGCTCGTATACATTCTAATCATTTCCAAAAAAGCTTTTAAAATGGACGAAGTTTTATCGTGTAATAATAAAACTGTTCTGGGAGTTGGACTATTTCCATCATTAATCTGCCAGACGCCTTAAAAGTTATTGACACTTCGCGTTACTTCCGTTTTATTCTTTATTTTTAAGTCAAGGAGTAAATTTAATTAAATTTCTAATGAAATCAGCGACATACAAAGCCTCTTTTAACCGTGGATTGCTTCATGGGATACGTAAAAAAGGAATATTATAATGTTAATGGAATCTATTCTTTCTGCGACAAAATTTGTGTTATTTATTTTCAGCATTTAACTAATATATAAATCCGTCTAAATATTGACCATGTATTGAGAAGTCGCAGTACTGGTATAGATTAAAAGACGTAACATTTAACCCCATTTAAGTAAATTGCTTATTACAACTCTAACCCTGCGTCTTACGTAGGCGAAGTTGCGCAAACGCGATTGCGACAGCGATTTACAGCAAAGCGATGCGTCAATAGACGATTATGATAGCGTTTACCTCTTTTGTCCAATAGTACAGGCCGTTCTTGAGTAGTACAGATACAATTTTCTACTTCAGTCATGTTGAAAAATAGCAAACGTCGTCGTGTCAGTAACGCGCAAAAATATCAAATCAACTAGCTCTATAAAGATTTTAATGATCTGGACGTGCGACAAAGTTTCATAAAAAAGGCATCACAAATGTAAACAAAAATATAGAATATATTAGTAAAATCGAACACACATATCAAACCAGAAGTCTTAACAAAAATTATTTGACAATCCCAATGAGTACTACCACTAAAAACTAAAAAACTACAAAAAAATCTCCCCCAAAGTTAAGAACTGCGAATTGTCATCCATCGGCAAAAATATTACCAAATGGCTGGGAAGAACCGAGTCCAAGAACCTGTTAAAAATATCACCTGACTCTTATATATATTTTTAATAATACTTAATTTTCGTTTTTTTTTTCTCTCTCTCTTTCTACAAAATTTTCGTTTTCTTTTTTTTAATAAAATTTCGGCACCCACCGAAAAGAGCTTCAACAATAAATTAAAAATAATAAAACACCTTACAACTCGATATTTAATTCTTTAGGACAGGCAATATGTCTAGCTAGGAATTAATATCGACCAGGCAAACATTATGCAACTTCAACTTACATGTACCTCAATTGGTGATAAATTACTTATGTTTTGCAAATACAAATATTCCCAATGTAAATGTCAATGTAAATTTAAATGTAAATAAAAAAAAACTGATCGCATCGCTGAAGTCCCGGGCTGCACCGCGAGATTCGTCATTCGTAATTCGATTCTATATTCACACCATTTAAAATTTTTGCACCGCGTAGCATCGCGTCGTCGTTGCATGTTCCTTCGCCCACGTAAGACGGGAGCGTTAGTGCGACATTTTGGGATGAAATTGGGGCTGTGCGTCGAATAGCCTTGGCTTGTGGGCGAATAGGATTAAGGTGATTTGCCCTATCTACCTTTGTTAATTGGCTCTCCACGTGACAATGGTCATGTATCGACCAGGAGCGGGCATTCCTAAATGTCGAAATAAATTACAAAGATATCGGTTGTGCGTCCGCAAGTTCTTACCTCTTTCGTTTTCTAAGGCGACAGTGCCAAGGATTTGTTTTTATTTGCAACATGACAATATGATGGTTTTGTATTACTCGGATTAAACGCCTTATTTTTGTCACTTGGTAAAAAGTTTGTGGTAAACGACATTAAGGAAAATTGTAACTAAAAATCAATGAAAAAAAATATTCCAAATATACCTTTTCTTTTTACTACAGTTATTTCTACACTGTATTCCAACATTGCATGAAAATATTATTAGATTTTTTAGAGAACCACATTCATCCGCAAACTAGAAATAGGGTTGAAATTTTTCTTTATTGTGATTCTTTAGATTTGTATTTCTTTTTAGTATGAATACCCCACAAGAGTCCCAACTGCTCCCAACCGTCTGGAGCCAATGAGACTATGGCATCCCCAATTGGGGAATATTGTGTGGCAGAAGGTATTGGGGTGGGGAAGTAGAAGGGGAAGAGGAAGGTGGGGAAATACCTGGCTATTCAGGTCTGTTCTCCAAACACGGCTAAAAGCCATTTCAAGCAACGTTTCAATTCTGAATGGTCGTCTTTCACCAGGGCGATACTGAGAGTATCTTCCACTCTGAAATGTGCGCAAATATACTACATATTATTTTTAAATGAATTAATTGTGGAACAGCACAATTAATTAAATAAAATTTACTGGCGTACGCTGGGATTTGAACCCGCGACATTCGGATTCGTAGTCGAGAGCCTTACCCCTCGACCATGGAGGCCGCCACATGATGTTAAATCTCTAAATATCGTATATTAGGTTATATAAACCTATTTGGACAAATCAAAAAGCTTTTAGCATTTCATTAGTCATTACAGCGCCCTCGAGGTGATTTTTCACAAAAACGGCACGATGCAAATCATCCAATTATTATTATTATTAAAAAGAAAGCTCGTAAAGCTCTCGTAGTAGCTCGGTCTGCCCTACTAACTTATGTTCGGTGCACAACCGCAGAATACAATCTCCTCACAAGCATCGGTGGGACTCCACGTCGCATCAGCGAACGAGGCTGAAAGTAAAAAGCTCGAATAATCGCAGACCGAGTTGGCGACGTGCCTGGCCGTTAAAGTAAAGTGGGTGCAAAATCTAAGTTGGCACTTTCCTGGGAAATGTGCAGTTGTCGCCAGTTTTCACAACTCTCACTCTAAACAGCCCGTTTAGCACAGATTAAACGGTCAGCACAGTGAAAAGAGTTAAGCCGCGTGCTGTTGGGCATATTGTAACCCGAACTGTGGATAAACCTATCAGAAATAATTTTTTGGGAAAATGTCAAGTAAAAATACAAATTTTTGGTTTTGCATACATAAAACACTTGTAACAACAATTTAAATTTAATTTTTCCCTTTCTTTGTCAGAAAAATCATAAATGGTATCATATCCGCTACGGCATTCAGGGTATTTAAGAACATAATCGCTAAAGCGAGTCTGCACGAGTATTCCCATGAAAAGCTTCTTTTGTAAGTTAAATTGTAAAACAAACATGAATCGAGGATGATCAGTATATTAAAGTGACCAACTAAGTTGTTTTAACCCATTAACCGCCCTTGGGATGTTGATTATAAATCATTAACGGATTAAAACATGTTATCCCATATTAAATAGTATCCAGAGCAAGGATTTTCTTAAGTGTATGTGAAATAAGTTGATTTAAAAATTAAAAACTAGTATCAGCAAAAAAATATCGAATATTATGGATGTGTATCTACATATTTTACAATTTACCGTAATTGAGCTTAAAGCGCTCTTTTTTAATTTTTTTTTTTTTTAAATACATGTATAATAAAGTTTTAATTTAAAGTTATGGGAACCCACAGACGCCCGTATGTGGTTAATATGCGAAATTACTTTCTTTGTAGAATATTTACTACCAACTATGACCAGAAAAATAAAAACAATGACTAATTTTAAACATGAAATTAAATACTGGATTATTAAAACGGCTCGTCGCATTATTCCTAAATACCGTAAAACACTCACATAGTCGAGCTAATTCCAATTTTCAATTTATATTTGTATCCAGAGATATGCAATCCTATGTGCATATGGATTTTAAAACATCACTAATAACCTAACCTCTTTTTATACACCTAAAATCTAACATCCGTATGTTCTTATATTATTTTTTCTTCGACTATTCTTTTCTTTCTTTATTTTTATTATTGTTTACATATTAGTATTAAACTAACTTTATTATTTTGAAAATCTTCTGTTTACTTAAAAAAATACTATATTATTTAAGTATATTATATAAATTATGTACCTACGTCTGTCTCGACACATAAAATAAAAACAAAATTACTACAAAAGTATATTAAAAACGAAATATTAATGTTCCAGTAAAAACTACGTAATGTCACCACAGATGGCTGATGTTTAGTGGTAAGATCTGAGAGGCGAGATTTTTACAACCTCCCAATGTTCCTCCTACTGGAGAATAGGAGATATAGGGGGAGATTCCCTAATATTGGGATGGTACAGTGTCCCTGGCTTCGGGAGTTAAGGCTTTTATGTAGCGCACTCCCCTTTCTGGGGATCGAAAGAAGTTTACAAGATTGAAACTTACGTATTTTAAGATAGTGACAGCCTGAGACACAGTTATCTAAACGTATTTAATCAACACGATGAAGAACGATCATGACTAAAAAGTAATGCAGATCCTTAAAATCCAATAGATACTAGAAAGAGAACGAAGCGCCTGTACACAAATAACTCAATCATGGTAGTAGTCTGCCTTCATCATTCAGAGTGGCTGCCTCTAGAGTAAAAATGATCACAGTGAATGGTTTCTAACTTTCGATAAGCGGAGCACGAGAAGAAGGGATTAATCTATATAATGCACATGGTTAATAGCATGACAAATAGTGAAGGAGACCGTATTTAAATATGTATAAACTAGCAACTTCTCGTGGGTTGGGAATTCCAAACATCAAACGATACTAAACTTTCCTTTGAAAGCTCCGCAAAGTTGGAGCAAATAATGGATTAAGCGCCGACTTGTTCAGCTTGTCTGACACACTTTTTCAAATAGCATGAAGCTTTATATAATTAGACCTGGGTAGATTTCATTAGCGTTAAGTAATTGGGTAATTTGATTTGTTTGTAACGATTAGTAGAGATCTATTTATCTTCGTATACGCAAAGATAAGTTTCAGACAAGACGAACTGAAATTAATTCGACTATATTTCATGATAGTTTTGTCGTCCAGATCCCGATCGGCTTTGCACCTACATATCCTAGGTTTTATTGTCGGCTAGCTAAATTAATGTACAACTTTTTGTGAATGAATGATACTCCAATAATATGAATATTTCAGATATTTTTATATTATTTTATTTATTTATTAACGCCCCAAAGGGCTTTTACATATTTTAATAATAAAATGATTATGTGTACAGAAAGAAGAAAAAAAATACAAAACAATAACATGATGTATATATATTTTTTAATATTTTTATATGAATACCGCACAAGAGTCCCAAACTGCTCCCAACCGTCTGGAGCCAGTGTGACTATGGCATTCCCAATTGGGGAATGTTGTGAGGCTGAAGGTGTTGGGGAGGGGAAGGATAAGGGGGAGAGGAAGGTGGGGAAAGGGGGAAATACCTGGCTATTCGGATCTGGTCACCAAACACGGCTAAAAGCCATTTCAAGCAACGTTTCAATTCGGAATGGTGGTCTTTCACCTGGGCGATACTGAGAGTATCTTCCACTGTGGAAATAGTTGGTATATAACATAAGTGTAACATATTTATAATATATATGTATATATAATAATGTATGAGTGTATGGCACAGAGAAGTTATAAAGGGAAAGGTTTTTAATTTGTAGATACCACTTTTTTTTTTAATAAAAATAGTAATAGTCTGATCTACGTGATACATAATACACAGGTGCGTAATATATAATATGAGTGCATGAGATTGTTAAAAAAAAGCAATTTGTTTTTACATTTCGGATGATGCAAAGATGTATGAAATTGTATAATACATAATATAGTATATGATACATAGAAAGAAAAAAGAGGAACAAGTTTTTAGATTGTAGACAAGTACAAAGATAATATATATAAGAAATTAATAATTAAACAATAGCTCGATGCTCTTATAATTGTTCAATTAATTTATGCTACAACTAAAAAGTCCAGACAGAAATTGTTATCCAAATTTTATGACGCAAGAGTGAGACGTACGCAATCAGATTCGATTCTTTGCTTGTATGACGGTAAA
Source organism: Halesus radiatus (assembly GCA_022606495.2). Lineage (NCBI taxonomy): Eukaryota > Metazoa > Arthropoda > Insecta > Trichoptera > Limnephilidae > Halesus > Halesus radiatus. The sequence goes on from JAHDVE020012093.1 coordinate 26,361, forward strand.
TACATATTAAAATGTGCAGAAACGTAGCTATTTCTAACGTTATATAATAGGAAAATACCTTCTTCGTGTGAAAAATATTAATTGTGTAGGAGGAATTAAAAAACGATTTATTTGTGTTAGAATTATAATACAAAAAACTGTATTTTTATTAGTTCATTGAAAGTATTGAGCTCTACCAAAAATAACAATTTATTCTATTTCATATTCCATATCAACTGCCACCAAACAATTTATCTCAATATTTAAGTGCTAAGTAAGGCAGTTTGAAAATGGCCTTGAACGTCGAAATAGCTGTCACAGTAATAAAAACTAAAATACTTGCAGAACTTAGTAACCACACTATTAAATTTGATTTACATAATTTTTTTCTTAAACATTAAGACTTAACGCCATCTGTGGTCGCGAAACTTATTTGGATAAAAATTTAAATAAGTTTCCTCTTAAGGTAAGTTTAGTAAGACTTACACTAGCATGTGGTAGAGCACCGCCCTGGCGCCGCGCGGCCGCTCGAGGAAGTTGTAGACGCGGCTCTGCAGGCGCCGGTAGCGCGCGTCCCGGCGCGTGGCGCGGTAGCTCAGCGGCCGGCCCAGCAGCGACATCCGCGGCTCGGCCAGCCGGCCCCCGCCCCCCCCGCCACCGCCCCCGCCTTCCGGCGAGCCCGAGCCCGAGCCCTCGTCGCCGTCACCGTCGCGTCCGCACTCGACGCTGAAAAACAACAAACAAACTAAATTAGATAACAAATATTTTTTTCTCCAAAATCATTATAAAATGTGGAGTGTGAGGTTAGCGTGTAGATGAAATTACTTTCAATTTGTATTTATGATGAAATGTTGCGTGAGCATCTCCTTGGGAGAACCTGAGATATCCATGATAGAATAACGTGTTTGTTGTGTTTTTTTTTTTGTATGAGACAGCTTTATAAAAAATAGTATGTTTTCGTTGTCGTTTTTATTTTAGTTATTCCTGTTTTATATTCTGGAAATCGAGGACTTTGTCATGACAATGCTTGCCTTCCTTATTGTTTTTTTTATTAGTTTCTATATAATTTTGATATTATAAGGTAAGGTTGACGGCCTCCATGGTCGAGGGGTAAGGCTCTCGACTACGAATCGGAAGGTCGCGGGTTCAAATCCCGGCGTGCGCAACTAATTTATATTTAATTAATTTATGCTGTTTCACAATTAATTAATTAAAAAATAATGTGTATTATATGTGTGCACGTTCCAGAGTGGAAGATACTCTCAGTATCGCCCTGGTGAAAGACCACCATTCAGAATTGAAACGTTGCTTGAAATGGCTTTTAGCCGTGTTTGGTGACCAGATCTGAATAGCCAGGCATTTCCCCACCTTCCTCTTCCCCTTCTCCTTCCCCTCCCCTATACCTTCAGCCTCGCAACATTTCCCTATTGGGGATGTCATAGTTTCACTGGCTCCAGACGGTTGGGAGCAGTTGAGACTCTTGTGCGGTATTCATGTAAAAAAAAAGAAGGTATAAATATTAAATATATATATATATATTATAGAATATTTTTCATAGTCCTCACTAGGAGATCCTGTGCTGAGGCGGACCAGGTTTTGCACAAAGGGGTTTCAGCGACTTCTATATTTCAACTTCAAGCTTAGGGTAGGGTCTTTCCAGTAATTTCTATGACTTTTTTTGAGAATAGTACTCAGTTCTTGTTCTGGTAATTCCTAAAGTCAAGTTTTGTTAGACTTAGTGCAATTATTGATTGAATTACTTTTTTTGATATTGAGTGGGAGTTTGTTATATAATTTTGCAGATAAAAATTTGGAGTTTCCATGTCCAAAAGTAGTATTGCATTTAGGTATATTTATCTTGTCTAGTTGCTTTGTTCTTGTAATTGTAAGTGGACAACTCCTATATTTAAATTGTGCTTTATCCTTATATATGCAGCTTCAGGAGATGGTCATTTCAAAAATAAAACATGTTGAGCCTACTGATGGATTTTAAATCATAAGCTACGTAGATACTGTATGTTCATAAAAACTAATCCAGTAAAAGTTTCAGTGCCAACTGTTCAGATATTCCCCAATAAAAATAATACATTCCTTCGTCTAGTAATACCATTTTCCCCCTTCAAAATATTTTTCAAGAGTATGTTGATGAAGTGAATAAATTTTCACAAGTCGTGTCTAAGTATCGTGCATTTTCTGCAGCCCCTAACCAAGAAGCATTGACTTAACAAGGTAATGCTCAAATTCCTCCAAAACAAAGAACATATTTCTTAAAGTTTTAATCAACCCGTGACCACCGAAGAAAATGACTTCGAAAATAATTCCATGCATATAATTTAAGCTTTTTCTTTGCAAAGTTTACAGGTTGTTGGTAAAGTAAATAAACAACGATAATGTTCTGAACAAATTAAAGAATGTATAAAGTTTTCAAAGCAACATTTTCGGTTTAATGGAGTGGGATATATTTGTTTCTGGGAAAGCTCAAGATAATAAAGTTTTGTTTTCATACTTTGTTCAAAAATTCAGACGAGTTACATCGTCCTTTACTGGAATTTTCTTCACATTTTAACAAAAGGTTTCTACCCGTAACTATGGATCAATTATGTAAATCGTTCGGTTTACATATTTTTACGCATTCTCCGCTTTTCTGAGAATAAAAATAACATGTATAAAGCACAGTTTTATGATATTTCGTTCAAGTGCGTATTAATATAATGCACTTAATAAACTTTAAAACCACTTTTTTGTGTATTTGGCAGACCAACAGTTTGAAGTATAATTAATAATTAATATAAATTTTACCATTTACAGGTTTCCACTTATATATAGTGATTTTCTAAGAAATCAAAATAAGATAAAAATATAAATACACAAAATAAAATAAAATACAAATTTAAAAGTTACATGTAATTTTTATGGGCTCTGGAAAGGAAGGGTGTAGGGAGGGGTCGATCTGGTCGAAATGTTTAAGATGAGGTGGATAGGTATCTGAAGTTATAAAGGCTCGATAGATCGCCTGTGTGGCTTTATGGAGTGTGGTTAAGAGTTAAAGATATCTAATTATGAGTAGTGCGTATTAAAAATGTTGGATCCGTTGAAGGAGTATATATATATATATATATATATATAATGATTTAGTAACCCCATTCAGTGGTCATATTCTAAACATTACTCCTTTTATATATTGATCAAATCAAATTACAAAATATTTTACATTATATACAAAAAAATAACAAATTAACCATCACAGTTCAGTGCTATTATAACACAGGACAAAAATAACAACATTTAAATACATATTTAAAAGACAGGAGTCAGTTCATGACTGACAACTTCATTGAAGAACGCCAACTGGAACACGCCAGTGAAGGAAACTAAGGTCGAAGATTAATGATTTATTGTAACAATTTTAAAACTTTTGTTCTTTTTTTCATGGCCAATTTGGTACAATTTTTTTCTTAAACTGCGGTTTACATACAATTTTGTTACCATAATTTTATATCATGTATGTTGTATAATTTTTAATCATTGAAGATAATATTAACAACTCCCAAATCGAAACACAAAGCCGAAAAAGATACAGAAAAGAAATAGATAAAGCTAGCAGCTGGGATTCGAATCCAATACCTCGTGGTCTATCCGGAACTTGCGCTCTATACCAACTGAGCTACGGCTGCCCCAATATATCATACTTATAAAAATAAGTCTAATTATATTTCAATGAGGTTCATAAACTTTAAGTTATTCCAAAAAAAATCTATATATATATCGTATAATTTGATATTATATTTTGTATATATACGTAATTTTATATACCGTAGTTTAAGAAAAAATTATACCTGTCTGAAGATCGTCGTTATAGGCTAAAACCGGTCAGGTCAAAAAATAAAAAGTGGAAAAAGTTATAAAATTGTTTTATTAAATCATTATAATGGAATTCTACCACGAATTGAAAGTTTAAAAAATAGAAAGCTTAATCAGTTGTTAATATGCATCTAGTTTATCCACGCCATTGGCTTTTCTCATGTAAATAAATAAATATAAAAAATAAAATGATAATTATATCCTGGTTTTCAGAACAGAAAATGCTTTTATTTTTTTTTAGAGTAATTTATTGGCTTTAATAGTGCCTTTTATAATTACCGGTGTGCATCGTGATTTACCGAGAAAATAATATAAGGTTGCGTGTAGCTCTGTTGCAAAAATTAATTTTAAATAAGAGAATCGCGATTATTTTAAATATAAAATATGAACATGAAAAGAAACAAAAAAGGTGCAAATAATAATCAACGTGATGTGAATTTGCTGCGATGCTGAGTAATTAGTGAAATGGCGCTCATTTACCAAATTAGATCGCGTGCTAATAATTATAGGAAAATGTCCACGTTTTTTACAATTTAAAAATATACCATGGGCTGCGGTAAGACGCCATAGAGGTCGCTAGTATTAAACGCCTAAAAACATGTCCTTTAAAATGTGTTTTTGTTATCGCTGTGATAGGAATCCCCTAAGGGCACCAGCGGCTGTGGATTAAAAAGACATTGCGTTACTTTTACACGTATTTTTTTATTTATTTACTGTATTATATGCGCCCTACATGGGCTTTTACATGTATAGTTAGTTATGGTAAACAGGTGCAAAACACATCACAGTAGGAACATAGATAAAATAACGCAAAAATACAGAAATAACATAGTGTAAGTACCATTCCAAGTAATTAGTTATAGATTATTAATTGATAAAAATAATTTATAATTTATAAAAATAATAATTAGTTATAGATTCGAATTTTCAAAACATACCTCACATTCACTTATACTTATACTGTAGACACATATAATAATAATTGTTGAGGATGTATGCAATAATTGTCTGTTTGTATTTGTATTCTGAGCAGTTAAACATATCTACTATGTTTGAATATGTATTTCCTTCTACGTGGAGTCTAGGTAATAGAGATTTTTTGAATGACTCAGTCCTGAAATTATTGTTAAAATAATAATATAAAATTTAAGATCGAGTAGTTCCAGTTGGAATATTAAATTTAATTAAGCTGACAATTTCAGGGCTGTCTATAAAACCATTAACAATTCTGAAAATAAAAGTTAGGTTAGAAACAAGTCTTCTACCTGAAAGTTGAAATAATTTTAGTTCTTTCATTAAGTAATTGTAATTTATAGTTTCTATAGGTAATCCGATTTTATAGTTAACATATCTCAGGAAGATATATAAGGAATATATAAGGAAGAGTATAATAATTTTAGTGTCGAGATATTCTGTTTTTATGGGAAGGTACCAGTAACAAATCTCTAAACACTAAGTGCCGTGACAAAAATTTCAATAATACAAAGACGTTCGTTAAATTCAGCTCTGCCAAACGAAAAATAAATAATCATTTAAGAAGGGACTATTAACAAATCTCAAAATGAAACATTAAAGAGAAAAAGACACAGAAAATAAAAAGGTATCAGTCGCATCTGGGAATCGAGCTTAGGACCTCTGGCTTGCCAGGAACAAGGCAATCAACGGAATAACTTATTGAAGCTTATAAAAAATCACTTTTATAATCTTCAATAAGTTATTCCAATAAATTAAATATTATTTCTAGACTTGTAGAAAATTCAATAGATGTCCCATATAAATTAATTCGGATAGGTATATCCGATACACTCTCTAGAATGCAAATAAATTCGGGAAGAATTTTGCAATCATACAAAAAGCTTGCAACCAATAATATGGGATTTAATTGAAGATAATATTGGTTAAGTCTGAAATTTGAAGTGTGATATCGATAAAAATTACGTAAAATAAACAGATCTCATGAGCTCAGCGGTTAGAGCATACTTCCGGTAAGACAGGGGCCCTGGATTTGATTTCCAGACGCAACTTATACCTATTTATTGTCTGTTTCATGTCTGATTTTGAAATTTGTTAATATTGTCTTCTTCAATGATTAAATATTACAATGAGGTTTATAAGCTTCAATAAATTATTTCGATAAATTGAAAAATAAATAATAATGATCTGATGATACACCAACGGCCGTGACAACAACGGTCAACTACTCTTTTAACATTAACTCCACACTATAATTTACAACAATCATCTTTGGGTTGCTTCCGGGCGCAGAAATCGCGAATTCAAAACCCTGGTTTAGCAAATATTTTTAATATAAAAAAAAAATAATTAAATTGATTACTAGCTGAATTACCCGGCGTTGTCCGGGGCTATGAAAGCTATCAACGGCTTGGGGTAAAGTATTGAGGTTGTGATGTGTTACCCCTACCCCTACCCTTTCCCCTACCCTACCCCTACCCCTACCCCTACCCTACCCCTGTCCCTGTCCCTACCCCTACCCCTACCCTTACCCTTACCCTTATCCCTACCCCCACCCAGTAGTTTTTTAAGTTATTTTGAACGTCAAGTGTGCGAAACTTCATCAAGAAGTAACAAAATTCTTTTAAGGGGTGGGAATGGTAGAAGGGGGAGGTTTTTCGAAATCTTACGTTTCGAATATTAAGTGTGAAAAAGATACAAACACGGGACCCTCTTTTCACATGTAGAAATTAAGAAAAAATGGATGTTTTATTTGCACTTCATTTCAGAGTGGAAGATACTCGTGCATTATCGCCCTGAAATATCACAACTCACAATTCAAGTGACTTTTGCTCTGTTGGCTGACCAGGCATAAATAACCAGATACTTCCCTACACAACTATTCCCTCCTTTAAATCCTTACGCAATGTACCTCGTCCAACCTCACAATATTCATCAGATAATTCGATAGCCCCGGGGGTTTTGAGCAGTTGGAACACTTGTGCGGTATCGGTAAGAAATTCAGAAAACTAACGTCAAATTTAGTAATGGTAAAGGTAAAAAAAATACGGGGTCCATCGAAATTTACTAATGTACGCCCCTTCTTACATCCATAAAGCCTACGTTTTACGTACTAGTCATTCATTTCCCGTCTGACACCTGTTTTAAAACAGATTGCAGAGTAGATACTTGGAAACATGGCATTACGTATAAGTCGCTACTACTTGAATATGGCAAAAAAATATTATATCATGTATATAACAAATATGTAAAGCAGAAATCGATAAATGCCGGGAAGCATTACGAAAAATGGGATTTAAAATAATTATCGACTTTCAATTAATAAATTTACACAAAAATGATTATTTAATAAATGGGGCTAATAAATTGTATTTTTTTCTTTAAATTATATCTACTCGCTCATAGTTGCACATACGACCACTAGAATGCTTGCGCCTCCAAGCAGCCATTTCGCGTCACTTGTGAATAAAATGGTTACTATGAAGCACAAAATTTTCCGTCTTCGTGAGTTCTGTAAAACTGAGTCGCCAACTGTAGTGAGACGTACCTTCCATCTCCATTAAAACATTAAAAGAGCATTTGTCGTTGGTATCACCAGTTCGAGCAATCTAGATGTCTCTGTAAAGTAAAAATCCCGGGCCGACCGTGTGTATCAAAAGGGAACGTGCTAAATGTATGTACTTGTATTCACTATATTATTACGTATTTCATTTGTGTTACATCTGTAAAATTAAAAAATTATTTAATATAATAAATTTGCAATCATTTAAGCAATTACCTAGTTCTTTAGTAATATTATTTATGGAAAAACTAACTAAAGTGGGAAACATCGAAACACAAATGTATTTTGGGGTAATACAAAAAAAGTCCCGACCCCTGACCTTCGGGATAACAAGAAGAACACGCGAACATCGGGAAATCCTCCCACATGAGGGCTACCAATTGAATAAAATGAGATAAAGGTTTTATTTCTCTTTTAGATTTGTTTCAGTATGGTTGGATTGAGTAGCTTATGTGCAAGCGATCCCTCTCCGAATAATAGACTAAACATGATATTTTTAGGAGTTTGATTACATCCAATGGTATTATACAGTTTGACTTTTGGGGCATTGTTATATTAGCCTCGAGTCAACGTTTCGGTTTGAGATTCAATACCCTCAAAGTCATAATATAACGTATTGATATTTTGGTTTAAGCTTCCATTCGGAGTATTATTTTAAATTATTATGAAAAGATTAAGTATTATTATGAAAAGTAATATTTTAATCACTTTTCATCTTGCCTTTGAGAGCTTACATTTAGTATTTACGATGTACGTGTGTTACTCAAATCACATAAATAATATTTTTCCATTTCATTTTTCCGATTTTCTATGTATGAGGAATAAGGTTAGTCACATTATTGAGAGGAAGATTTTTCATTTCATTTTCGAGAGAAAAAAATGTTTTCGTAGATAATTAAATTCACCCTTTAAAAATATATTATTAAAATGACTAAGTCTTAACATTTATTTAATTTGGTGTAAGTATTTCACAATACATTTAGAGCAACGGCTGCGCGGCCTGTTTCATACAAAATTTAATTTTGGATTTGAGGCCAAAATACTCATCTAAACCTAATGATCTTTTTTCGCATCAAAAAGTATAGTAAATATCTAGTACGGATTAAAAAAGTAATATTTTATTTTTGTTTTACATTATGAAACATAGGCCATTAAAGGAATAGATTTTTGGCGATTTTAGAGACATCTTTAATAATTATTTGAGGCTAACGAAGATTAAACAAAAAAAAAAATTTACCTCGTGTACTTTGAAAATATAATGATATATAAAATAAAAAAATATTAAAAAATATTAAAATAAGGGTTAAGGTGGATTTTAAATTAAATTAAAAACGACCAATTTACGTTGAAACACAAATTTGCCGTACATAATTTAAAGTATATTTGTAAATGTTTTGTTTTTATATTTTTATTTACGTAATCATATTTACATAGCAAATATGATTTTGTTTTAAATACAGTAAACCCGCAAATAATTTTCTAAGTTGCCTCTAAAATTATATTAATTTTTTGGCCTATACTTCATAATTTAAAACAAAAATAAATAAAAATGCTTCTCAAACGTACTAGATATTAACTAAACCTTTAATTAAATACAGTTTGGATGGGTACTTCGGCCTCTATCTAATACGTTAACCCACAAATGCGATAATAACATCACATGCTATTTATCGCAATTTTTTTTTTAAATTCTCTTGTTTCGTTCAATTTAAGTTTTATCTTATTATAACATTATTTATTCTTTTTTAAATATTAATACCATATAATTACACAATATAATTTCGGTTATTATGGGAGTACGGAGTACGTAACTTTCAAAATAAACAGTTCTTATGTTCAGTAAGCATATTAATTCATTTATGCCGCAATTTTTAAAATGGTCAGCATAGTTGCCCGCCAAACAGTTGCTCTAGGCTCGATCGTGGCAACATATATTAATATTTATTTTAAAGTTTGATTGTAACTATTATTATTTTATTATAATATCCCGTGATTTTTTATGGGTCTGCAATATATTTGATAATAAAGCTTCCACTTAAACTATAGAAATATAAAACTCACCACGTTTTGTTTTTCATAGTGTTTTAGTTTATATCAGTACTTTTTTATGTATTTAAAAATCGTATGAATTAAAAAATAATAATAATTTCGTCACACAATTTAAATAACTTTTTAAAAGATATGAAATCAAACGGGTATCGCCTCCCACTAAATGAAGTCTGACACAGTTCAGCCACGCTGAGTGCACGGCCCTATAAATATCGCCGTAAGAGGATAAATAAGGGACGGGCCGGTAATAAGTTATCTGTTTCACATATCTCTACGTAATGTTAGTCATTCGTTAGGTCCTCTTACGTGGCTTAACTGGGAAATTTACTCACATCCTAAACAAGTAATCCCACGGAAGTTTGGGGCTGTCGGGATCCGGCCGCCTTTATTTGCTTATCGCACCGTATGCGTATCAACCCTGAAATCTATGGAAACCTCCTGTCTACATACCCACCGCCTACTGTAAATACAGGAAGGAGGCTTTTATCGCCACACGCCAAGTAAGGAAAAAGGCATTGTCTTTAAGGTGTAAGGTTTAACGCTTTAGATCGGGAGATTGCGGATTGATTCCCTACGAATAAGAATAATTTAGTAAGTAATTTGGGAGGCGGGTATGGGAATATTGGATAACCAACCCCTCTATCATAGGTCACCCCATGTAGTTTGATATGGTTGATGACTTAGCAGGGGTGCCAGGTTCATGGGGTGAAGTTTGTTCAGATCGGAGGCGGATACGTCAGACCACCGACAGCGTGGTGGGGCGGATCGGGGAAGGCCGATTAAGGGAAACCCCTTGACCTCTCCAGCCGAACTTTCTCGACCCATCACCTTGTACCTCATGTATTAATACGTCCGTCACTCCTGGACACACTGACCTCCAGATTCCTACCCACCCCTCATACCTTTTTCCCTTCCTAGAACTTCCCCTCTTTCCTTTCTTTAAAAAGACCCTGCACATAGCATCCCCAAATACGACATAGGCCCAGAGAAAAATTATTTTCCTCCGGGTCTCCTGTGGGATTTAACGTAAAAACAAAAATAGTTCTGATTTATGATGAAGTTAAATTGACAACGTGCCGTACTAATTCAAAATATCGTATCAATTAACAATAGAAAAAACGCCAATATGTTAAATTTTAAAAAAAATCGAACTTAATTTTCATTACATTCGACAAGATAACAACAATAAATATTTACAATTTTATAAATTTTAATATGTTATGCTAGTTTTACTACAGGGCTGCGTCCAAAATTACAAGAATATTATTTTTTGGCTTAGGAAAAAATCTAGAACAAAGAATAGGGCATCTAGTCTTATTTTTAAGATAATATTTTTGATATTTCAAAAACCCATAGCTCATGGTGAGCAAAAAGGGAAAGCTAATATTGTGACGCAAGCCACCGTAAAATAAGAAAATGTATTTTCGCGGAGTTGTGTCATGTTTTAATTGTGTAATTATTTTTAGCTAAATAGAATAATAAGATAATTGAATTGACGCACTCTCTGCTCAAACGTTCCATCGCATTCTGTTGTTGTGTACGAGGAACAACCACTCACAATATCCTTATATTATAAAGGATATCTAGATTACATATCTTCAAGACAATTTGTCTGTGAAATATTTGAAAATGGGTGAATTGGGAGGGGGGGAGATATCTGAAGTTAATTAATTTATCTGTTTACGATTAAGCATAAAACAGCCGAATTCAATTCAAAGTCGTAATAACGATCCTTGATCTAATTAACATTTTAAATTGCCGAGCGTACATTTTAAAGGCCAAACAGTTGTTCTCAAACAAGCTAATAAAAGCGTAATATTTCGGAAGAATAGAAATTTATATTTTTTAGCCGGCTCTGCGCTCCGCAGCGAGTCGGAGAGTCATTCTCCGGTTTCAAGTATACTTACCATTAAATATGAGACGGAAGAAAATAAAACGACCTGATATTGAATTTGCTGCGAGTGCAATAAAAATAACGGTTCATGGGTTTATTTCAGTTCGTTGTGATAAGGTTTAGTTTTCTGAGAAAACGATCTTTCTGCAGGAATGCGTTCTCAATAAAATTCCCGCTGATGTCTTCGTTATCCCTAATATTATTATCTGTTTTCTACAAACTCTCCTTGCTTTCTTCTTATTATAATCGTAATCTCTTATATAATAATTGAATTAAGGCTAAATGAAACGTAATACGCGCTCGCGGGTGGGGCTAATTTGAATATTTTAGAAAAAAAAAACACTTTTAGCACGTAATACTTTTAAATGTTGAAATGAATTGTTTGTTAGCGGATGTGTAATAAGTGGATTATTTCTAAATTGCCGTTTTCGTGGAAATAAATGATTTCTGTATATTTAAAGCTCAAGTTCCTCAAGAAATTTACAATACATTATTGTAAAACTAACATATACAGTAGTTTTGTAAGTTTCTTGAAGGACTATAGCTTTAAACTTACAATAACTATTTATTCCATTCCATATACAGTTTGTACAAAATGTAACCATGTACATATTAGTTTATATACCTAAATAAAATGTAATATGAACTAACTAAATAAATTCAAAATAATTTTTCACCCGCCAACGAACAGTTCATCTCAATGTTTAAAAGCATTAAGTGGTTAAAAGTTTTTTTTGCTAAAATATTTGAATTAGCGCTATCTGCCAGCACGTATCGCGTTTTGTTTTGTTTAACCTTAAGTGATCAAATAATAGATTTTATTGTTTACAAATTTCTTTTTTTTACATTGGATTCAATGTAATTTAACGCTTGTATCGTAACCGAAGAAGAAAATGTCCTTGCATTCTAACCATGTTCGTCTTTTCGTTTTTGATTAACGAATCTGTATAACATCTAGGGGTTTAGTAACTTGATACGGGAACTTTAAATAAATAAAAATTCGTCGACGTTGCTTTCTTTCCAATTCCAGTATAATTTATTCATACTGACACTTTTATTGTTTTGCGTGGAATTTCTTAAGTACCTTAAATATAAAGCAGACAAACCGTACGCTGGTGCAACAAAAACTCTCGAACCGTGATACATCTGGTGTCATGCAATTAGCTCTACCTTTCTGTATACAACATATAAGTAAACTCGTAAAACCATGCGAGTCATGGAGCTTTAAAATATTTCCATTGGGGACATTCGACAGATGATTATAACGCTACCCGCTTACAAATGGCGTTAATAAACACTTTCAGCACGTAATGCTTTAAAATACTGAGATGAATTTTTTGTTGTCGGATACATGTACACGCATAACCTTAACATTATAATAATAAATTTTATTTTATTTATATCATTTTCTTTAAGAAATACAGTTTTATCCTACAATAACAATGTATTCCATTTCATGTTCTGTGTGTACACTCGCCAAAAAACAATTTATCTCAATATTTAAAAGTATTACGTGCCAGTGTTCAAAATTCAGGTGAAGCCGGGTTGTACTTTACTAACCTGAAAGGTGAAAGTTTACAAACATCGCCAACCTTGAGGCGTCAAATAAAACCTACGCGACAAATGCAAAGTGATGTTTCATGTGCAAAGTGATAAAGTTTTCATGTCTTTCTTTTCTTGCACACCGGCGAGGTGGGAATTCATTTCCCTTAATTTCTTCTTCTGCGGTATCTTTACGCATTTTCTCCTCCACGCGGTACTTCTTTGAAATGTTCCTATAAAAGGGGGCCTCGTCCCGTGCATTTTCAAGACTCCGAAATAATTTATTCCTCCATTTACATGATTTAAGGGATGAAGGGTGTGAGAGACATAATTGTAAAGAACAGATAGGGGTAATGCAGGTATTATAAGGTGCGAGCTTAATAATTTAAAAACAGGTCTTTAACTGCTGCCTCGCTTGGGAAATTTCCAACCTGGATGAAAAGGCAGTGTTTATAGCTACAGACTATTAAGGGCTAATTAATTCGTAGGCGTTTCCGTTCCACTATGAAACAAAGTATTTTCCTTACTTTCTCACCTCTGATTTTGAAAACCTAATTTTGCTTATCTTTCAGCGCCTGCCAACGGATCGTAACTCTTAAAGTATTGCTTTATATTTAATTTATTGTTTAGCGTTTTGTGACTGAAGATCTGAATCAGCTCGCCCGTTTCATTTTGTCAGTGTGATTTTAGTCATCTACTATAGCTCGTTAACCTACTTTGCCAAGATATAAAGCTCCTCAGGTCTCAGGGGGAAGTCGTCAAATTGTTTTCTGCTCAATTGTCGTTTGATCCTCTCGCATGCAATGATTATAAATTACAAATAAAGCTTTCACTGTTTGACTAATCGAATTTTTAGCTAGTCAACCAAATACGTTTTACAAAATACAATTAAAGTTCTGTAATTTTATCTGTCTTTATACGAAGCCCCAAATTTTTCCAACCCTTGAAATTTTAAAATATTATTAATCGTTCGTCTAAGAGACGAATAGACATCATGCAATAATTTTTTTTTTCGCGATTTGGCTTTGTTCGTTGGTTTCTTTTTAAACATTTATAACTAGGGATTTTTTTTTACACCCCTGAGCAATCGCGGAAAACTTCAGAAGCGCCGCGATCCTAAAGTCTGAATTTTTATAGATGATAAAAAATGAGGGCGCTGCGATCGTATAAAAAGGTTTAAAATGACAACACCAAGATGGTTCATCCAATAGTCCAAGTGCATTTTTTTGCTACACCAAACGGAATTCAGAAATTAGTGGTAATTCCCGAAAGACGATTCGACTTCATATTCTGCTACAATTTTATGTTTAAACTTTTTATTATTATTTAACGCTTTGCACGGAAGGTAAAAATAGACAGGGAAACACGGAAAGGCAATTTTTTTGTATTTCTGAAATATATGTATCAAAATAGGAATGTATAAGACGTTATATAAATAAAAAAATAAAAAAATTCGCAAATAAAAAGTTAAACAGTTGAGTTATTATGTTTATTATGTTTGAGCATAACCTCGATTCAGAATGCGCATATGTAGTTATAATTGTTTCAAAATCGGCATAAATCTGCGTAGGTATATTATTCATAAATCATTTGTAAACATATTCTAACTTGGACGCGAGCTTCCTCGCTCGAAATTCTGCTAAACAACGCTTAAAAACGTCAAAAACCTTAGTGTAGCTACAGTAATGAACATTTTTTGTTCTAATTTCTAATTGATTAAATGAATGCAATAGTCTGCCAAACCGTAGGCATATTTTTGTTTAAAAAATATTAAATGGTTTCATCTTTCAATATCTGCCAAGGTTTTCTCCTATGTTTTTTTACAAATGAACATGGTTTCAATACTAAATCACAACTAACTGGTATAGGTAATTTTGTACTTGATCTGTAAATATGTACACCTAACCTAACCTAAATGGTAAAGGTAATTTTGTACTTGCTCTGAATATATCTACACCAGTATCTAGTATTTAAAACTGTACATAAAAAAAAACTATTTTTAGCGTGGTAAACACAGACGACTCTTCAATTCAGGCATGTTAACTAAACAAGTGAGTTTATATAAGCACGCTCTACATTAATAGCTCTATCCTGACTTTGCGAAGCGTGCGATATATAACACAGACAAGTGCGAGCCAGCATCAAGCAATAGTTGAAAATTAATCCAAAGGCCCGAAATATTATTGCAATCACAAATAATTTCGTTTGCCCTTTTGGCTGCTAATTTTTTTATTTGTTCTCGAGGAACCACCTCGAATACTAGGAGCGCGATGTCTAGGCAGGGCTAATAGGTTCGTCCAGACAGTCCACACAACGCACATTCCCAACAAACAAATAAATAATCAAAATCAAGTGTATGAAATAAATTGTCACTTTAATAATATAATCGGGCCATTCCATCAATATTCAAATATTGCTTGATACTTGTTTGCATTTGTCTAGCTAATGTGTCGCACACTTTTGGGAGTCAGGACGAGCCTATTTAAGCTCACTTAGCTTTTACCGCCAAATGAAAATGTTTTATTTCCACACATAAATCCCAAAATCGTGATGAAAGCGACGTTACTTTGTCAATTTACCTACTCTATTTTATATCGCATCTCATTGGTGGGTATTATCATTATCTTCCCGTAAATGATTCAACACCTTTTACCTTGATGAAAACATTACCCTTTGCATTGGGAATTCCGAACATATACGAGTTTCAGGAACATCTCTTGTTGTCGCTACCTGATCCGTCACAGGAGAACAATATTCCGATTCCAATTACTTCTGCGAAAGTCAAAACTCCCGTCACTCATATAACGTGTGGAGCATAAAACAGACGGCGCACAAAAGGCATATGGAATAATGATTTCCAGAGACAAATTAAAAATTCACTTTAGCGATTGCAAACACACGGTGTTCATTTTTAATACAATTAATGAAAATGTATATAGCCATATCTATATTTTAATATCTTTTAGATTTATTGTTTGGCTTCGGCTGAAATTTCTATGTACGAGTATGTAAATAATGGTAGACATCCACACTTTTGAGCATTTAAATAATGTGGATCTATGGCGTTTTTTCTTATTTATTTTGATAGATTTTCAAAGCTCCATACTCACGATTCAAATTATATTGGGAACTGGATATAATAGTGTAGTAGTGTTATCCTAGGAAGTGCAGTCAGGAAATGCAAAGAAATAACATCGATATAGTAATACATACACGATAATTGCAAAATTTATCTTTTTTTAAAGTAAGTATTTTTCTTATATGATTACCGCACACTACCATAACTCCCGGGAGCCAGTGGTGCTGTGGCATTCCCCATTTGGTATAAAATGTGGCTAAAAGTAGTGGGCAGAAAAAGTCGATTGGAACAAAGGTGGAGAAATACCGAACTGGCTCTTCAGATCTTGGTCACTTAATACAGGGGAATAATTCGGGGAACGTTTCAATGCTGAATGGTGGTATAATCGATAGGGCGATAATGAGAATATCTACCGCTCATACGAAGATGGTTAATTTCGTAAAACTGGATTTAAAAAAAATTATAACAAGAGATAAACAAACGAACAAAATTATCCTAATACTACGTTATTAAATTAAATAATAAAAATTACTTATTCTCCGCTCCTTACATAAACAATACAATTCAGGGCTAAAGCCGTGAAAGTTGAAAATTAAATTCATCGACTTAAGTAGCATTCACGTCAAAGCGAGGAAAACAGTTTTGCACTGTAAGTACCTTACAGAATAATTTTTTTTAATTGTCACAATTATATTCTGAGTAAATTGGTTTTTTACCGAAAAATAATAATAAATCATTTCAAACACCATAAATATTAAAATTCGGTAAGGTTAAATAAAATCATATAAGGAAGTTTGAAAATGGCTTTGAACGCCATACTTCAAAAAAAAAACTACAACAAATAATAAAAAGTTGTTTATATTTGACATTGAACTAACCTAGATATTAGATAATATAATTGTAATATGAACAAGTACGTTACCATATCGTAATGAAGTGTCTGAATTCGCCATCTACCTATTTAGTTTAATTGAATTTTGAACTCCTCGAGTTTAAAATAAGGAATCAAATAGAACAAGCAAAGCGATGAACCCTCAAGGAGTTCCGACAAAGGCGAATTGAATAATAACCGGTAAATCCAATTCCAAGAGAGTGAGATCTCTCCAAACTGATTTATTTGCTCTGTGTAGTGCTTCTACCTCAGTTCCGTGATTATTTTTTTTAGAAATACAATGGAACCAGTGAAACTATGGCGCCATTAGCAAAGAAAGTTTTACGGCGGGGGAAATGATTAATCAATTAAAGTCAATATAAATGACACGTGTGTGCGAAAATTTTAAAGAATTAGGTGGTGACCGGATAAATCAACACGTATGAAACGGCTCACTTTTTAAAAATGATGTAAAGTCATTTAAAGTATGATAAAAAAACTCGCCCGAAAACCTCATCTCACTGAACCTAATTAATATATGCAATTTATTTTTTCTTAAATATTAAAATAAATAAAACGAATTATTAGGTTAGGTGAGATTAGATTTTCGGGTTATAAATCGTGTGTTGATTAATCATGGATCCGAATTAGGTATATATTATATTTAATATAAGTTATTTAGTGATAACGATTTTTTTATTAAGGAGAAACCACAGATGCAGACAGTAATTTAAAAAAAAAATATATATGTATATAGACAAACATTAACTGTAAAATTCGCCTGTATCCTAAATATTTTTTCACAGATAAATATGAGCGGCAGAGAAATAAATCTTCACAAATAAATTTTAAGGGAAATAAAATAAATTAATAACCGTGTTACACAGAAAAATGACACAATGTCTAAACGAATTACGTCGAAGTTGTTTTGTACGGGAAAATAGATTTCAATTTCCACTGAAATTAATGTATCAATCGTTCACAGTTTTATTTTTGTTAAATATATTTTGCACATTCTTCCGATTGGATCCCTGACACCAGCATTTTTGTTCGTCCGGCTAATATGGAACAAGTAGTTAAACCTCGTTGCTCTGGCTGGTACTTTTAAGTTTAATAGTTCGAGAATTTGGGACCGTCAATTATATTGTTACAGACATTGTATAGAGTCATGAGATCGAGGTAGATTCTTTGATTAGAATGAGTGGGTACATTATAATCCTAGAGCATTTTTACATATGTCCGTTTAGGTGCGCTAATTCTATAACTAAGGCATCGCAGAAATTTTCTCCGGATATTTTCTACCTAGGTGCTGTAAAGCGGGACCCACACGGAGTACAATATTCAAGTTGAGAACGGATCAGCGTGTTGTAAAGGAGAAAATGTGTTTCAGTTTTCCGGAATGCTTTACTATTTCTGAGAACAAAGCCGAGCATGAAATAAGCCTCACTCACAATGTTTTCAATACGTACATTAAAGTGGAGTTTTGAGTCAAAGAGTATGCCCGGGTCTCTGAACCGTATACGTTCTCCAGATAATAACTGCCGATGTGATAATTGTGGATGACAAGGATGACGTTTTGGGTAAATGTTATATGTTTTAATTCATTATGACTTTGAAATATTTTATTTCCGATACGAAACAATTCAAATTAAAAATTAGAACAGGAACCGATATAAAAACATATTCAGCTGTTTTTTTACGATTTGTGGCGATCTTCCATTGACTTAAAGATTTTGCAATTTTTTACGTGAATTTGATATTTAATGAGGAGAGCCGCTTAAGAATTATCGTTGACTTTAATTTTAAGTTATTATTTAACTTTGTACAACACTTTTAAGGGGATCGTTCATAAAAATGATGCAATGAAAATTGACGAGTATATTTATACATACCTGCATATAACTGGCAACTTTAAGGTTATATGTTTAAAGTTTTCCCGGCATTTTTGAATAAAGTGCCACTCATCGTAAATTAAAAAAATAGCCTAACTCCTTGATCTCGATAATCGCGAATCGTAAAAAAATTTCATTACTAGCTTAACGGAATATAAATTTATTACGTAATTATTGTACTTTATGCAAAAACTCCAAGGGCAGTGGTGGATAAACGGTAAGATGAATCGTAAGTACTAAATAGGTTCCAAATAATCTATATATTTAAAAATCAATGTAGGTTTGTTTGTTTGTTTGTCCTCGATTTCCTCGAAAATTACTTGACCGGTTTCGCTGAAAATAGCACAGTTTGTTTTTATTAGTACCGGAAAGGTTTAGAAAGTACTTTGAATGAAATCCAATATGTAAAACTGTTGCTATAACGTTTTAAAATTAGTATAAAAAACATTGAACCCGCCATGTTTTATTTAGGTTAGTCAATAGATATAACACTCTGGTTAGCCACAGATTACATATTCAAAAGAAGAAGGTTTTTATTGGGTAGAATATTTTCAATTATGGCACCCTAATGACAAATGAAAAATCTCGAGCAAGGCCGAGTACACATCAGCTAGTTGTTAAATAAAAGGATGTTTACACATTAAAGTTATTTTTTGAAAATTATTAATGTAATTTTCGATTATTCCTTCTCTGTGTACAAATTATACAAAAAAAATATTATTTCCATTATAACTTTAAAACTTGTCACGTATTCAAAGTGTTTGTGTTTTAAGTAAACAATATAAAAAAATTACACTTTGAAAATGTCGTGAAATGCATCAAAGTCGCGTTCTCTCTACCTTCTACTCCAAATATATTTAGTACAGAATATTAATTAGTTAAAATATGTCAGTCGTTGGAGTAATATTTGCATACTGCTCTCGCGGTATTACGTGAAACACTGTCTCGAAACAACACGGAATTATGAATTCCCATGTCACAGTGCGCTGACTTGAAATATAAATTGGCGAAGTACCTACTTATTCATGTGGGGGCTTGACTGTAAAGCTCTGGTACAGATGTTCATAAAAACCTTAAAACAAAAAAACTGGAGATCTAAAATATTATGACGAATTTTACCCATGAAAAATAACTGCGATCATGCTCTCAGCAGCTTATGATGTTTTCACAGAAAAAAAAGTATGGCAAGTACAATAGAATGCGGTATCATCTTCTTTGTCAAATGTAAAAATAAATAGTCAAAACGTCAAATCTCATGATGGAAATAACATTGTCATCGAAGACAGTTGGGTTGACCAACTCAAGACAAAAAATCAGTACTATTTTCATTTCTGCTTTAAATAGTTAAAATCTAAAATCTCTTAACGATTTTTACTACAGGAATAATGATTTCGAAAAGGCGTGTTTATTTTTAGAAGTGGCTTCGGAACAGATTTTAATTGGTTCACTTCAATTCAAAAGAATTTATCTGTAAAATTAATTCACTCAAAATCGAAGAAAAAAATTGGCACTGAACATAAAGTGTACAAACTGATTTTTTTTGCCTATTTAATATTATTAGTAGAAAATGAAAACGTATTAATTAATGAAAGCAATTTTATTAGGTGGTACAAAAATCTCGTAAATATTTTGGTGTTTTCATTATTTTTATTTATAAGATATTTACTATTGTACTCCCATGAGATATTTATAATACCAAACCATTCTAATGAGACCCGGAGGCCTGTTCTGGTTCCTTTTAAGGAAAATTCCTTATCCCTTTATTTAGGCTCAAGGACTTCTTGCTTAACTGCGGTTCCGGCTCTCTCGGATTATAACGAACGATATTCTTTATAAATACCGATTTATGTTTAGTTTTAACAACAACAAAAAAACTCAATATTATATAAGTATTGACGTTAACCCCTCGAGTTTTTGATAATAAATGATAATTTTTCTTATGTGTATGGTAAACTTTTAAATGAAAAGAAATAAAAACGCGTTTTTTTCTCTTTCTAATACAGTTTATATCATATTCATTACAATAGTACAAAATGAGATTTTTATTTTTTATTTATTTAATATTAAATATTTTTTACAGTAAGTATATAAATAAAATATAATTCATACAGTCTAACAAAAAATATAATATAGCTGTTCCTCACCATAAAGAAACAAGGTTCTTGTGTTTGGTGAGGGATTATCGCTTAAATAATTAGATCATAACTTATAACATTGTTGTACAATAGCAGGATATGAATTTGTCGTGTAAATTTAGTAATTTTTCAATAGAAATAGTATTAAAGAAAAGAAAAGAAACGCAAGGTTTTTGGAAAAAATAAAAGACAAAAAAAATCTAATAATAAATAAAATAAAAAAAATTGAATAAAAGACAGTAGTTTGAGGTAATTTTTTAATTTATGTTGAAATTCATGGATATTTTCTATAATTTTAAGATTAGAAGGAAGATTGTTAAAAAAAGTTATTTCTAGATATAGATAGGTGTTTTGCGTATGCTTAGTGTTGAATTGCGGGATTTTAATGTTGTGCTGATACCTTGCGGATATATTAAATTACAATTTATTTAACGTTTTTTCTTCAAAAATTTGAATAATTGCATATTTTTTATAAATTTTATCTACTGTAAGTACATTTAATATTTTTAAAAGGTTTTCAGTAGAAAATGTTGATGGTTTTTTTAGATAACATGACTTTTATGAATCCGTTTTGGGCTGGCAGAAATATATCTCCAAAAGACTCTACGGCTATTTGTTTTCGGGGAGAAATATCTCCCAAAAATACTCGAGGAGTTAAACTTTATTAGAGAGTCATTTGTCGGAATAATGCTAATAAATTAATCCAATTAACGAAAATGCGATGTTTGTAAAGTCCCTATGCCAAAAACCCGAAATGTCAGATAAGAGTGATTTAAATTCTAAAAATTATAATAAACTACACGTGTACAGTAAGTAATCATAAACTGCATGATTGACGCACCTATAATTTTTAATAATACTGTGATAAATAAACCACACACTCCTTTAAATAATGAGAATAATAAAAATGAATTTTCATTAACATATCGCAGTTAATCAAAATGTCTTTAAGCCTAAGGAAACGGATAAAGAATTTTCCTTACAAAGAACCAGAATAGTCCTTGTTAATAAACGAAGCTAAATAAAATGTAAGGAGCATTTCGATTCGAATATTGAATCAAAAGTATAAAAAAATAAATTGCGTTCTACTAATTAAACATTTTTAATTAAAATTTTCAAATCTGATTACTTTGTGGTTTATCACGGCTCAATAAAATAACACTCTCAACGAAATGCAAATATTCTATTTTCGATTTATTCTCATATATTACATGTCGACCCCTTGGAATAACGAGGTTCCATCTGACACGGAACATGAATGACATCTGTCACAACATCTATTGAAAAAAAAAACTTATTTAAATCTCCCCGAAGTTTAAAGCTATGATCTCTGGATTGAGAGCAAAATCTATTATAGCTTTTACAAAGAGCTATAATCTAAAAACGGCGATTTCCTATTGGAATGATTAGTATCGTATTGCTATAATTTAACACTTATTTAAATAGAATGATTAATCAATATATATTTTGAAAACATTTTAAACTACACGAATCAAAATAGTGTACTAACTAACTAACGATCATGGCGTTTCACCGCAGAAGTAGGCAGAGAGAACGAACCGCCAAACAACTCGATCTTGGGATACACTTCTTGCTTCATTCGCATTCATACATTCTCTTCTGTTATTCCGACTTCTGACGTGGTCCGACTCAAGTATTTGATTCACTTGATCGTGCCAAGTCTTCCTCGGGCCTCGCCGGCTTCTTCTACCATTCACATTCGCGTCATATGTTCTCATTATTATCCTTTCTTCGTTCATTCGCTCTACTTTCCCAAACCATCTAAGCGTCCCTTTCTTAAACTTTCTCAAAAATAGTGTAGTTCAAACGAAATAAAAGTAGTGGAACGTAATTTTCCCTTTCGTTGGTGATTTACAGCATTTATTATTCTGACTAATACATCCAATCTATGTTTCATACAACACATTACCAAGTGCCATACAATTTAATACCGCAATAATTGAACAGAATCAATCTATGAATTAATCATTTCCACTGTGTCAGTTAGAACATCAAACTTGCAACACCGCATATATGGTATTATGTGGTGATATTATTGCCGTGGCGAGAGGATGAACATCGGCAATCAAAAGCTCGATCTACCGTGATATTAAAGTCAGAGTGCAAAAGTCAACGAGCATACGGTGGATATAAAATCAAACGGAACGATTGAGAACGGATCTTTTTACAAAATGCTCTTTTTCAAAGAGAGCGGAAAATTGAAACACGGTGGGTAGTTGAAGGGTGGTAGGAACGAGGTATTACAAGCTGAGGAGGGGGAGGCTGGAAGAGACTTGATGAGAAAATCCACCCCAACTGTAGCATCTCGAACACATTCGGCGAGGAAGTAATTTATATGTGAGTAATCAAATACCTGCGTAGGAAGTCGTAAATATTAAAAGAGGGAAAGTCTAAGGAACTGCCTAGCTTTACCTGCGAGTGTATTTTTCTTGTTTTCACTTTTATATTCATGAAAAGTAAATAGAAATTTATCACCGTACAGTTAAGTATTTTAAGCAAAACGCTGAGGCTTCAAAGGGAAGCGGCGCGCGTATTATTCCCGAAATTGGGAACTCGCAAAACAATTAAATTACTTCAAAATAATATTTGTTTTACATTATTCGTTTTGAATTGCGCTTACAAATCAGCCTTTAATTAAAATATCCGCGAATGATCAATAATGATACAAAATGCTTCTACCTCATGAATTGTAATGAGAAAATGAGAGAAGTTAGAACGCCTTAATACGGAAAATATCAATTGATAGATGCTACAGGATACAATTTGGGTGTACGGTAGATTCACAACCTATTTCACGCAATGAGAAAAAGTTACATCGTCCCCAAACATAACATTACTTATAACAAGCGGTAGACGAGTATTATTTGGCGTGCTCGTTATGATAATGTATTTATATGTGTAAAAATAGAAACAATGTGAGCGAAGTAATAAAAAGCATTCTCACTGATTTTGGTCCATTCTCGCAGAGCAAACCGCATCGATAGTGGTAGTTATTCCCTGAGAGCATTACACGGGGGTACTCGATTCCCGCTGCGTCGGCCCACTCGGCCCGGGAGCAGATATACCAGGCGCTAGGCATGGCGCGCCCGGCGGGACTTAACTGGTCAAAGGGGCAAATGAAGTTTACATGTTCGCTCGATGGGATGCTGTGACGTATTATGTTGTGTGTTGCCGGTAATGCAGACAGATTGTTCACTGACTGTAGCTATCAAATAAATCGAAATTTACCATCCTGTAAAAGTTGTCTTGAAGTTACACTAATCGCTATGGGCACATCTAATAAAAGCAGATAACAAAAAATTCAGACTACAAATAAATAAATAACTAATCAATCAGATGGAATGTAGATCTGTATTTTATCAAAGTGATGTCATCTAGATTATCTGATTTGACAACGCGTACGTACTTCACATATCAACAACAACAAAAACATTGCCCTTGAAATAACATCACTTGTTATCTCAATAAATTGCCGGGTTATTTCTTCAATAATGAAATCCATGTAAAAGCACAGCATTAATATTTTTATGAACTTTATCGGAATGGGTCATAAGTCATAATCGGTGTTCTAAATATGAAGTCGATATTGCCTCTCTTTTTTCAACTAGGCACATTTTCTATCATCTCGATAACATTATTAAATTGATAAATTAATCTAAAAGAGATCCATATTTATGCACGGTCCGCAGCCTCTATACTATATATAGGGTGAACAGAGCGTACCCGACAAACTTCAACCAGTGATTTTTGAGATTATTTCGAGTAAAAAATGTAGACAACATTAAGATCTCCGGTGGCTTTTTTTTCACCTAAAAACATACAAAATTAGTAGACATTGGACAATAAGGGTCGGAGCGGGGGGCTAAGTAACCAGTGACGACATGTGAAAGAATTTATTTTGTTGTTTGAATTTGAAAAAAAAAGTGAGAAGACAAAAAAAAATTCATGTACATTTTTACTCCAAATAAACTCAGGAATCACTGGTTAAAATTTGCCTGGTACATCCTGATTCCTGTATATGAACTTTATTCTGAATATGTAAGAGTTACGAGTATAATGTATTCTCATAAATACTCAGACGATATTGATTCCATCTCGATTATTTTGTATAGGTACCAATTCAGTAAGTCACAATATGCAAGGTTCGTACCCACGATGCAAATAATTATTTGAACTTTATCCATAAAGCATAATGGATTGGAGTCAATTGGTTCTGATTAATACGGAAACGATTTAAGGTACATGGATCCCTTTACTTAGTAGCATAATTACGAAAATTTGAATAATACATTCGAAAAGTAGCAATAAAATCCGTGTACAGTGTGTGTATTCATAATATAAATAACTATTTCAGTTTTAATCGAATAGAAAGGAATCATAAAGTGTTCTCGTAAATACGACGATATTACATTCATCTCAGTAATTTTATATACTTACGTATTCAATATTTCATTGTGGGTATTCGTACATTATTATTTTTATTTATTTATTTATTTAGTACAGAAAACATATTTGACTAATAAAGTGTTTTGACTGTCTAACTGGGAAGGATTTCCCGTTTTAGGACAGTAAAATTTTAACGTATAAGCAATGATAATATTAGAAGTTGATGCAAATTGAGAATATAAGAATAAGCATTAACACAACGATGCAAAAATAACTACACGAACTTTATCCACGAAGATCGACGCTAACAAATACGCAAGCGATATTGCTTCCCTTTATTCAGTCATCTCGATAATGTTACATATTTGTATTTCGGCAAGATACAATGAAATCCACGGACAAGTTGCGTTCTCTCAGTAAAAGTAACTTTTACCCAGAATAAGTACGAGTCATAATAGGTTGTCACGAATACGCAAGCGATATTGTTTCCCTTAACTCACTCATCTCGATTAATAGGCGATCTGCGGCAACACCTGCATTTCCATGCATTTCACGCTCTGATTATTACAACACCGCATCGCTTTTAAGTTTGGACCGAATAAGAGGGTGGGAGAACCAAGGTTGCTGAATTATTGATATAACCTTCAAAAGAAGTATTATTATTACGTAACCTATAATTTGATATATTATAGGTAGATATGTCACTAGTTATAGAACCCAAGACGTAATAACATTTGTGTTTTAATATAACGCCGTAAAAGATCTGGTAAAGCCCTTTCATTTAAAAATCTGACACTTCTGGGAAGTTTCAGACAAGCTGACTTTCAGAAAAAAATAGCATTATTCATCCTCAAACTGTCAAAAGTATTTTATGCAAGCTAAAAATCATCTTACATTGTATCATTATTTAAATATAATATTTCCCAAATATTACGAAAAATCATTTTAATGAACATTTCATTCGTACTAAAATCATGCAAGGTATTTTTATTTTTTTTATTGAACGCAAAACCGTATATTATTATTCATGAAAAGAAAAATCAGTAACATATTATATATTCTTACTTAGTATGCATGTAATCATTTTTCTAATCTGTGATTTCCAACCTACCTTAGTAAACAAGTTTAAAATCTTTGATTCCGATCTTTTATAGGTGTCCTATTCTTTAACGGCTAATCATTTTCGCGTGAATTGATTGCCGTCCTACCTTCTTTACACGTGATCATACATGACAGCGATAACGAACCTTTTTGAGAAGTTGGTCAAATTGTGTTCATTATTTTTTTATACTAGCTTGTGGGTCACTAAGTCAGTGGCGTCACTTTGAAAGGGGGGGGAGGGTGGTTAAAACTGCTTTTATTTAGTGCGCTCTTTTAAAATCCTCTAAAAAGTTTAAGTTTAAAAATGAGGGAATGGGGGGTATAAATAGTGGGAGATCGCACTCAAAACATGGCCATCTTTCCTACAAATTCTTTTTTTTTTAATTTCAAAAAATAACCGTCTCCAAAAATAGTCCGATTTTCCGTAATAGACAAAAATATCGATTATTTCAAAAGTGGGGTTAGGTTCGTTATGAGAAATATCCATAATAATATGTAGATGAGAAACTTTAATAATAAAATAAAAATAATAATAATGTTGAATTATTAAATACTTCTAGATGCGTACGACGAGGGTGCCATTTAGTTCAGTACTTCTACATCCCCGAGCTGGTACATCTCCCCGTTCTACAATGCAACGAACATGTATGTGCGTCAAGGTCATGACTAACTGTCATGAGTCATACACGATTCGCGAAGGACGAAACACGACGTTTTACGCCCGTGTACGTCATACACAGATGCAGTGATACGATAGAAAATCATCTAGCATATGTCCAATTGGATTTTTTTTTTTAAATTCGACATTAGATATATTCAATATCTTTACAATATTTTTGATTGTCTGTTCCCTCTTTTATGCTATAAAATATAAGTTTATTAAAATCAACGCGTGGGTTATTTAAAAAGCCTGCGTAGATTAGTATTTGGCCGCGGGTCATAAGTTCGCCTTCACTGATCTGTGAGATAATTATTGATGTTCCAGCTAACATTACTGTGATTATTAATTTCCCGGTAAACCTTTTTTAGCTATCTCATATTTTATTTAATAATAACTGAAGTACCCGGCATTGTCCGGGCTTATAAATGATGGTGTTACCCCTTCCCAATAATTTTCCTGTTGTTTGTGTTAAATTTAATAAAAAAGTACCAAAACTCTGCTATAAGGGGTGGGAAAGGTGGATGGGGGATGGCTTTTCCATATATCATGTGGAGAGTGACTTTTTCTTGTTTCTAAGATATCAAGCTTGGAATAAAACTGAAGAATTGAATACAAAACAAACACAGATACCGGGACATTCTTCTTTATATAATATAGAAGACGATAATAATCAATTGATTATTTCTATAACCCCATTTTTTGGGGAAAAATCACATCGAAGGCGCTTTATTGATATCATCTAACCTATAACTCATCATTTAGACTTATAACTAATAACCTACGGCTAAGAATTATTACTAGTGAATTACAACTAAAACTCATAACTAGTAACTTAAAACTAATGATTTAAGAGGAACGGGTGCGCAGCTTTTTTTTATATGAATACCGCACAAGAGTCCCAACTGCTCCCAACCGTCTGGAGCCAGTGAGACATCCCCAATTGGGAAATGTCGTGAGGCTAAATGTATTGTGGAGGGGAAGAGGAAAGTGGGGAAATACCTGGCTATTCAGATCTGGTCACCAAACACGGCTAAAAGCCATTTCAAGCAACGTTTCAATTCTGAATGGTGGTCTTTCACCAGGGCGATACTGAGAGTATCTTCCACTCTGGAACGTGCGCAAATATACTATATATTATTTTTAAATGTATTAATTGTGAAACAACACAAATTATTTAAATAAGATTTACTTGCGCACGCCGGGATTTGAACCCGCGACCTTCGGATTCGTAGTCGAGAGCCTTACCCCTCGACCATGGAGGCCGTCCTTAATAATAATAATAATTGGATTATTTGTATAGGGCCGTTTTTTTGTGACAAATCACCTCAAGGGTCCTTGTTTCATACAAAACTTAATAATGTATTTGAGGCCAAAATACTCACCAGAACCTAATGATTTTTTTTCTTCACCAAAAAGTGTAGTACGGATTAAAAGTTATTTATTTATTTTTATTTTGCATTATGAAATATAGGTTATTGAAGGAATTGATTTTTCGCGATTTTAGGGACACCTTTAACAATTATTTGAGGGCTAACGGTGATTTAAAAAAAAAGTTTTACCGCATCTGCTTAGAAAATGTGCTTTGAAATTTTTTTTTAAATATTAAAATAACCATTATGGTGGACTTTAAATTAAATTAAAAACAAGCAATTTACTTTGGAACACAAATTTTCGTTTTTTTAATGTTTTGTTTTTATATTTTTATTTACCTAATCATATTTACATAGCAAATATGACATTTTTTTAATATAATACACCCGAAGATAATTTTCTAAGTTCCCTCTAAAATTATTTTTTTTAAAAATTCATGGCATGTACTTCATAATTTAACACAAAAAAAAATAATAAAAAATACTTCTTTTATAATTTCTTCAAATGATTGATAACTTTGTGACATCATTATTAATTATATAATTGAAAATACACTTTGTATATACCACTTTACTTAAAATATATAAATATTTCTACATGTTTCGATAGCAATGCTATCATCTTCAGGAATAAATGAATACTAAAAAATAATTTCAAGTATAGAAAAATGATAAAAAATTTAAAACAATAATTTAATTCATACTACTTTAATTCATTTTTGTTTATGCTCATATTTTGTATATTCTTAAATTATTGTTTTAAATTTTTTATCATTTTTCTATACTTGAAATTATTTTTTAGTATTCATTTATTCCTGAAGATGATAGCATTGCTATCGAAACATGTGAAATATTTATATATACAAAGTGAAGTGTAATTAATAATTAAAAATACTTCTCACCAGTGATAGATATTTCCTAAATTTTTAATGAAAAAATATATCATTAAGATATTTTGATTATCATATTGGGTATTTTGACCTCAACCCCAATATTAAGTTATGTATGAAACAGGCAGTGCTAACAACTTCTGAACACACGATCGTCTTTGAGATAATTGACGTCCCACGTCCCAGTTAATAAAACAGCTATATTTGATTTTCCAGTTAATAGTAGTGAGATATATGATTCCCTGGTTAATAATACCGAGATATTTGATTTCCCAGTTAATTGTTTTGCAAAACTTTTGGGCAGCACTGGAGCAGGGAATAGTTGAGAGGTTTCTGACGCCTGCCGGGGGCTAGATCAGCGCAATCTCCACAGACGCTAATGTGACTCAGGCGGGAATATATTATTATGATCGATAAACTGATAACGCCGCTACATTATGCTATGAATACGAGACTGCTTGCCACTTGCCACTGACCGGGTTTAGCTGGGGCTTATTAGTCTCCCGAATTTATCTCGCAATGGAAAATAATTTCATTTCTTTAGCAACCAACGGGAGAGAATGCATTGAAGCGTTATTTTGCGCAAACGACTTATGAATTCAAAGATTTTTTTGCATTTTCTGTTTTGGTTACTATCAACTCTGAAATGCACAGACGCATATAAATGAGATTCAAACTTTGTGATGGGATACAATAAATAAATAAAACACAACAACTCTTTTATAAAGCGCCATTTTAATCCATAATGAAGCTTAAGTCAAAGCGATTTTCGTAGAACGTATGGGTACTGTTAATAAAGTATAATGGGTTCTAATTAAACAAAATCTTTGCAATGTTTAATCATTATTCTATAATATTCGATTTATATTTAACCCTTTAAAAATATACATGGATTTAGGAATGTTTTCCTCTCTATCTAGAGCGAATAAAATTTGTCAATTTTTATATTACAATTTCTGGAATTGCTTGCTTTATGCGCGCTATTTTTTTCACTGCATTTAAATCGCTCCAGATTTTTCGGTTAAATCTCGAGTATTGCACCATAAGCTTGAAGGTATATTTGTATTGTTTCATTTTTGTATTATTTAAAATAAATTAATAATATGTTGTTTTCTGTATGCAGTGTATGATTTCTTGTTTTAAGTAAAACATGCCCTTAGAGGCCTAATGTTCTTTCAAATGTAAGTAGCAAATTCTAAAGTATATGAAAGAAAACTTTTTCACTGCCAGTTTGAATTCGGATCTGAAAGGGTTCATAAATCCAAAAAATTAAACAGTTTAAATACAGAATGATTTTATAGTTCATTTTCCCGCACACCTATTCCGTATATCTTCGCCTTATGTTATTTCCCACTCTAACACATGTAGATGGAAGAAGAAACCGGGGACGCCCGAGGAAGACTTGGCACGATCAAGAGAATCAAATACTTGAGTCGGGCCATGTCAGAAGTCGGAATAGTAGAAGAGAATATATGAGACGATGTATGAATGTGAATGAAGCAAGAAGTGTATGCCTAGATCGAGTTGTTTGGCGGTCCGTCCTCTATGCCTATCCCTGCGGGGAAACGGCGTGATGGTTAGTTAATTAGTTAGTTTAACACATGATTTCTAATGCATGATTTTTTAACAGTTTAAACAAAACTTTTGGAGAAATTTATGTGTTTTTTGCATTTGACGTCATATTACTTATTTTATCCGCTTTAAGTCGACCCCTTCGATTCCCAGATATCAGATCTGATTGATGATCTGACTGAAAACATCTGCTTGCATTCTGCGCCTTCCGGAACGCTTCCGATTATAAATCATTTTTTGTCGAACGCCATCGTAATTTTAGAGCAAACTGATCCCCGGAAAGAGAATAATTGATGCGGAAAATTGATCAGTCAACAGATTGGAAGTTCTGCATATCGACTCAAAAATTGGTCCATTGCAGCTTGCATCAAATTATTTGCCTAATAAAAAACGCCTGAGTTTCGAAGAAAAATTTGTTACAGCGTATTATTTTATCCATTCCGCGCAATTTACCAAAGCCATATGATTATGGAAGATATGAATAGTTGATGTTAATATTTCGATAGTTTTAAACAAAAATTTGTTTTATTTGGTATTGTGAATATATCATGGGAAATATCATATAGTAAATATTCCTAAAACAAACTTAATAGTCAATTAATAAAATCGTTGCAATAAAAGCATTATTCGATGAAAAAACATTTCTTTGATTAACAGAATAATGGGATCATTGTGGCTGTCTCAATTATATTTCATACGCCCTATGGTTTTGACCAACGCAATTTCATTAACGATTTTGGGAAATATATCCCTTAGCACGTATTGTATTACCATGATGAGGCATAGTTTCCTCGATAAATCCTACTAATGATGCGGAGACAAAGATCGTATGTGACGACATCGGCGTCAGGGTCGGCCCTCCCCCTGTCACCCCTCTAGATCCCTGGTAGCTTCGGTAGGGTAGGAAACACCCCCCGGTACTAGCTTTACCGAAGACCCGAGTACATCAGAATCAAAACGACAGTAAGTCGAGCAGTCCTGACACCCAAGTCCCGCAGTAAAAAGCTTTCACCGCCGATTTCCTCACGCTTCAGATATTACCAATACAGAAAACGGAATTCTTCTTCTAGTATAATTTGCCAGGAACGTGTTAAAAATTTTCTAGAAAAGAGAAATTGAAAATGGAAAGATTGATGTAGTTTCGGTGCAGTGGAAATGCGATCGAGTTAACATTGTGTGGGAAGAAATTGCTTGTCCGGTTGAGAAACTAGAGTGGAAGAAGAGATTGCAAAACTCATGGAAGCATAATGCATAAGAACTGTTCGCTCAAATGCTCAGACGAAATGAAACTACAACGAGACGAGCAAAAATTAAACAATTTTGTTTTCAACGTCGAGACGCCTCGATGTGATGGCCAACTCTGAAAAACGTGTACAATAGTTGAAGAAAACAATGAGTGTTTAACAAAGATACTTATGAGAAAAACCGCTTAAGTTTCGTTTTTTAGTCTAAATTATTGTGGGTAATCTTTCTTTCTACTTGCCTTCTTTGCGTGTCGGTATTTGAGTAAAACATCATGTAAAGTCCTTAATGTAAACCAGTTTTATCGGCTGAGTACATTATGTAGGCACTAATAATATATTATACAAAGGTTTAGAATTTTACCATAAAAGGCGGTAATAGGTTAGCCGCATAATAGGCAGCTGGCGAGCTACAACCTACGGCTACGGATTACGGATACGGGCTACGGCTACGGCTATGACTACGGGCTTGCTACGAGAGTCGAGTAGAACACCGCACAAATAGAGTATCAAGGAGTTAAGCGTTGAATATTTGATGAGCAGTTTGCCGCGCCAGGAGTGCACGTAATTCTATTTCCCCAACCCGCCATATTTCCAACACTGGAAATTTATGAAAAAATACTTCGTTAAGAAGGCAGACATGCGCTCGCGGCTAACCTCATTACTCCTTGTGAATGGGAAAGCTGCATTTCGGAATAATCGATATTTTGCATTGCCATTAGCTAAGTGAAATAAAAAGAGGGTTCGCTGTCAATAGTTGTGAAATTCTCTACGGAAAGATGTGACATCTTTCAAATTGTCTCACACAAAATGATAGTGTTAATGGAAAGGGAAATAACGTACGCAAAACTTTTATAATAAACATTTTAAGTTAGTTAGTTAGTTAGGACTACCCCACCTTAATATTTTTAAAAAATACGATAAGGTAAGATATAGGCAAATCATTAAAGAACGCACGTTTGAATTTACTACTGCACACCGATAGTATCGCGAGCACGCTTCAACTAGTTTAGAACATCCGCTCGCAGTCCCCTCTTACCCCGTAGTTGCATTGGGATATTAGATCCATAGCAACGTTTGTCATAATCTTCGAATATTTTCGTTGTAATTTGAGTAAGTCGCGTTTGGCGTTTAATTTAAATGCGTTAAGAGTGTTAAGTTTTATGTTCTCTATCTGCGACTTTTTATTTGTCCCCTTAACACCCGCAGCTTAATCCAATTGAAATTATGTGGAAAACATAATAAAATTAACAAAGAAAAAACTTGCAATCACTATACAAGAATGGAAAAACGTATGTCGTCATCCAGAGCAAGAGAAAGGTAATAAGGTTGTGATGTGGATAGAGATTTTTTTTTACATTTTATAAAAAATATAATGCAAAATGTCTCGATAAACTACATTTTTGTAGTTTGTCTAACGGAAGCTTGCTATTCAAAACTTTATCCTAAATTTACAGTTATGGTTACAATATATAAAATTAAAACAAAAATTATATATATATATAACAAACTTAAAGCATAAATATTTCTCAAGAATCTTACTCAAAAATATTTCTACAAAAATATATATATATTTAAATTAAAAAACATAAAAACAATAATAAATCGTATATAAAACAATATTTCCTCGTTATCTAATAGCTAACCAAGTTTTCAGTATATTTATTAACTGTTAATAAGTTGTTTTTTTTTATTTCATCGGGTAACATATTTAAACAGCTAGGAATCATGTGATCTAAAGTTCTTTGTCCACATTTTTTTGTATGCTTAGGAACCATTAATCCTTCATTAAAATTGAAACGAGTATTGTGTTCAACTCTATTCGTATTATATATAGGGTTATTAATGTGATGAAATATAATTTTGTACCACAGAATTGATATTACTGACAGAATTTGAGACTTCGATAAAAGTATGGAATATTATGTTTATGTTCGTATAAACTTTCATGATTTAATGAATTTTCCACTGATTTAACATGATTGATAATGTATAATGTAATTCACCTAGGTGAATCCTCCTATGAAAGTGCGAACGAAATGACAGCGATTTGTGCCGCGGGTGGGTTTTTTACATCCAAACTTCAAGCGTTAAAAACTTGAAAAATCATTATTTTATTATATATCCTGTACACCACCACAATCGCCAAAAAATCCCTTTATTCTTATTTATCTATTTTAAGATTTGTTTATATAGCCAATAACCTTAAGCGGTTATGAAAATCTTTCCCGCATAAAAGGTTACAAAATTGTTAATAACATGTCGACTGTAAATAGATAAAACCCCTCGACTCACAGAAAAACTTTACACGAGACGATAAAAACGGATATTTTCGGAATCGTAAAACAAATTAAAACTCTTCAACTGATTGTGATTATTTGTTTTAAAAAATTTAATATAATATATTACTTTTCTATTTATAATTATAACAGATTTGAGAGTCGGGTAATTTCATCTACGGTTTTCGCGAAATAATCAAAAAAATTAAAATTTAGTTTTTAATATTAAAAATGCCTTAATCAGCAACATTTACTTTACCATGTTATACTTTGAAGGTTATTCTATATGAAGCCACTGAAAACAAACTTCCACAAAAAATGAAAGCGTTTAATAAAAGATGGATGTATTCGCCATTAGTTTATTTCTGGTACCTATATGAGTTTCCAGTAAAAATATAGGATTTTAAATATTGACGTCTATATAAGAAATAAATATGAATGAATAACAAAAAAATGCGTTGATTGGAATCTCCAAAAAATGTACCAATTGGATTTGTAGGTTACGAATTGTTTTCGGGTATTTGGTTCATAACAATTAAATGGAAAAGCTTAATTTGAGGATATTTTTCGGCAAAAATAAATTAAAATACAGAGACAAACAAACCTATTTCAAAGGCAACATAACAACAAGAGCGCTCATATAGGAACAGCATTAATTTGATTAAGCATTAAGCTACTGACTTGTTTCTAGGTATTTGCTCCGTAATAATTTAAGGAATGAACTTTATTTCTTTGTGAAATTGTTTTCCACGGAAAGAACTCGGGGGCATTTCGGATTCATATTTGGAATAGTTCCGCCCATGAAGCGAGAGTAGCGTGGAACATGATGTCGTGCCTTTTACTGTGCATGAAGCATGCAAGTTAATCCAAATATTAAAAAATAGTGGAGTGTTGTCGTAAAAATTCCTCCCATCTCGGATATTTCATAAGTCCTAGAAAATAGTGTCAAGGACGTTTTCTATTGTTATGATGTTGATGGCGAGTAAAGTTATTGACGTGATTATCTGTTTTGTTTTGAATAGTTTTATCTACTATGTACATTTGTTACTTAATTTTATTTATTTACCACCGGTTCCGAAAAAACTAAATTTAAACATTCAAATAGAAATTTTACAAATAAACAAAAACAATAATTTAATATACAAAATAATAACACCCTGTAAATCACTTTTTGTTAACCATATTCTCGTGTTATTTTGACTCCTCCTACCCCCTCCCCCACCCTCCTCAGACAAATCACCACTCCCACTACTCTCACCTAATAATATCTAATTATTTCAGTACTTGATTAATTTAAGTTAGTTTTAAGAACGCTATGTAACACAGATGTTTCGAAACCGTTAGCAAATAAATAGAATTAGGTAACAAATGTACATAGTGGATAAAACTCTTTAAAACAAAATATGTAGAAATTATTACATAGTTAATGCTCAAGAAATACAAAAAATTGCGATTATCTGTGTTAACAAACCCATAAAGCAACATTAGGGCGTTGTTTTCATAAAAAAATTGAACTGTCTGATATAAAGCATAGAGTTTTCATAGTATCTGTAATAAAATACTGTAAATAGAACTCAACTTACCCAAAATCTTTATGTAACTTGGAAATTCTTTGAATTCTCGGATTCTCTACTTACGAACAATGATTTCACAAAATCAATTAAATCATACAATATAATGGATATTTTTGATCCAACCATATTCAATAATTACATAAAAACAATTTACAAATTCATTGCCGGCAACCCAAACGCTTTTTTAATTTATTTTTAATGCATATACCTATATACGTCGCTTGCCTCGTTAGATGATGTCCGTTCTGGGATTGGTGATATCGCGACCACTTTTTCCATCGCATCCCGAATTCCAACGTAATTTCTTAATATGTAATTCTTTTTGCGTGGATCGTTTTACGGGTTACTTCAAAAAAAACCATTCAAAATGTTTTAATTAAACCTACTTTATAAAATCATCATTGATTGAGTTGCCTAAATAGTTTTAATTATGTCACTCCGGGTCTTGTGAAAATTAACAAAACACCTGGCAATTATTTATGGACACTATACCATACATGATTTTATCAAGATACTAAGATTAAACTTAACTCCATCATTAAAATAATTAAATACCTGTACAGCGTTCTCACATTCTGTAATAGTAAGGGGAGACAAGTATTACGGATAATACGAGCAGCTTATTAGTTAACATCAAACATCAGAAAGCTGGCTAATTATAGTTGGACCATTTTCTAAGGGTGGGCTTTATTTGATCAAAATTCCCCGATGCTTTAACGCGCTTAATTTGTTATGTCAACATAAATCCGTTAGACTTGTTCAAGAACAGAATACAGAACACCTTCAATAAAACA